>MU224677.1:650624-696035 GCA_018584345.1 Thuja plicata | reverse complement strand
ACTATTCATTATAGATTCTATATATAAATACAAATATATTTTTGTAGAATCAATCAATCACCAAGGCAATTGCATTCTACTACATATTAGTTTATACATTATCTTTAGATCTACATTTCTTAACAATTGCATGACAGCTTCTTGGATCTTGGGGTTGTGAAAGCATTCCTCTGATTTGGTTGATTAGAAGATTCACCATTCTCATTGTACCCTAATCCTGTGTAGTTATTGACTCTTCTCCGTCCATTAAGAAAATCATCCATCCTTTTGTTTCTATTTTCATCCTTTTTGATCAATTCGTTGTGTTGATTCTAGACTTTGATTTCATGCTTCAATTTTTCATTCTCTTCTCTTAGCTCACCAATGATCTGTATTCTTTCAATGAGTTCTATATTTAATCTATTTGCTTCTTGACTCATAAGAACAATCTGGTTGGTAACCTCATGGTGATGCTTAGTAATTCTTTGAATCTTTGATTCTTTCTCTTGTAGCTTCTCTATTATTTTCCTCCTATCATCAATGGCTATTGTTCTTTCATTTTCAGCTTTTCTTGCATCATTCATGACATCAATCATTTTTACCATTTGAGTCTCTTGACCGATTTGCAGCATCTTGATTTGATCTGTCAGATGTAGATTGACCTCTTGTAGACTTGTAATTTCTTCTACTGATGCATCTGAAGCTTTGCTTGTTGATGATTCTGCTATATCAAAGCAATCTTGTATTTCTAATTCTTTGTAGTCTTTTTCATTCAGTTTGGTTACCATAATCTTTCTTTCATCAATAAATTTTCTCAGTTTTATTCTTGCCTCTTTATATTGCTAAAATTTTATTTTCATATGTAACTGCTCATTCTTAATAGTCATATCTAGTCTATACTTTTCCATTGCTCCGATCTTTTCTCTTAAGTCTTTAAGCTTTTCAAGAAAGAGACTTAGCTTTGATACCAATTGTTGGAATTATATTGGAATGATGTACTAAGAGGGGAGGGGTGAATCAGTACCTCTAAAAATTTTCTTGGTTAGCCCATTAACCCTTAATAATCAGTTTGTAAATTATCTTATCTAACTGTTCATCTTTCTCTATGTATATGCAGTCATATCATAAGTTCTTTAGTATGTAACCATAAAAAAAATTCATGAAAATAGATAACACATGACATAAGATATGATATCGCAAGAAACTCCTGTTAGGAAGTAAAAACTGCGGCAGGGATTGTTACCCACAAGACTTCACTATCTGCAGATAAGAAGGGGCCGGTTAAGGCTTACAATTGGTCACTTCTGATGACCTACCCTATTAAGAGTATTATAGTGGAGACATGTTAAGATCTACTTTGTTTGAAGCTTTAGCAACACTATTAAGTGTGCACTCTATTAAGAGATTTGTAAAGAATGGTTAAGTCCACCTTCTACAAAAGGATTTTCGATGTGATGCACTTGTTAGAATGCAACTACATAAGTTTTTGATCTGATGATGTATGCAATCTCTAATTGCTGATAATAGATCCAATAAAGCTTCCTATTTATGAGTAATCATCCTTCAATAATTGAACAATACCTTTGTCGGCTCGTCGGTATCCTCTATGTGTTCTTGACAACTGATATGATCTATTTATGAACTTTGCATGAATTCTACCTTCTGCTCCTTAGATGCTCATCGTGGCTATCAACAAAAAATGAATTCATAACTCATAATTGATTTGAACATCTATTTATACTAGATTTTGGCTCAATTCTTGATTCACGCTTTGCAATTTAACTCTAGTTCCAAGGTTTACAACTTGACCTTGATCTTTAGTTAGATATGTTTTAGATCCATTAGGATGCTTTAAAACATTTACTTAAAGCTTGCTTGACCCTCAAGTTATGATTTAAAACAAATTAAAACTCTATAAATAGAATTACATTGCTTTATTTGATGTGTAAAACTCAGATCCACTATTTACAGGTTTTCTAACTGACTGTCGGTTCTGATGGTCAATTTTCTTTATCGTCGGTGTTTGTTTCTTGAACTGGTCATCGGGTATGTCTTTTCTGTTCCATTGGTTTTGTTCTCAAAAGTGTGTCGTCGGTGATGATCTCAATGTTATGTTATTGACCCGTCGGTGATGTCCTATTCACTTTGTCGGTGTAACACTTGTCAGTGTTCGTTGGTCAATTCCATAGCATTTTCTAGTGACCTTTGTGTTCTATTGGGTATGCTCGCTGTTCACCGGTAATGCTTGTAGTCCGTCAGTAATGCTTGTACCGATGATCTCTGTCAATGTTTTTCACTAAGTGTACTAATGGAAAAATTAATGTCATCAGAATCAATAGTTTTTCTATACTTGGTTGCATTAAATATTACTTGTGTAGTTCAGTTCTGTATAGTTTCTAATTCACAAAATTGGATGTTGTTTTCAAATATTTTATGAGACGTTATTTATCATCAAAATAGTTTGAAGAAATAATAATCATTCAAGAAGTTTTTGTCCTTATGATTCTTCTCTAATAGGTCTCTTCAAGGAAGGGTTAAACTCAATTAGACAAATTGTGGTGATGTATATATGATCATATTATATTAATATTTAAATAGTTGGAAAAATTTTACATAGTACAAGTTTAAAAATTGTCCTATGCAATTATACGTTAAGATCTTTAACAAGGGTGACTTTGCGCACAAGGAAGGAGAAGGAACTGGTCTCTTTAAAACCAAAATACATTTATTAGAATTTAATCAAGATAGAAGTAGGAAGATAATATTGGATTAAGGAAAATTAGGATTAAAAGATATAGAATTAATAAGTAAGAATAAGAGGATTAGCATCAGTTAAGAAAGAAGAATTAGTCAACAGTTAGATTATCATCTCCCCCATCATCTCTGTCTCCCCCCTGTTCCTACCTCCTCGCCCTCTCCCTCCTCCAGTTTGCCTCTTCAGCCTCTATCCATTCCTCCTTAGGCTCCATCTCAACCACCCTAACCTCTACCCCGTCCACCTTTTCTACCACATTCACACCTTTTGAATCTATTTTGTGGCTATCTAATAGTCATTTGTATATCCATGGGGATTGGTGCCCTAGGATCTGTATAAAAAACTAGTTTGTGCAAAGCCAACTAGGCATCATACTATGGAGTGGTCCTTGCATTTTCCATCTGAGACCTCCATGTTAATCTTCATGCTACTAATCCCTCAAACTAAGTAATAAAAATATCCACTGGTATCACTGACTCCCATCCCATCAAATCCTAGCTACACCGAATAAATTGTCCTAATTCTATAGGAACATATTGGCACTCTCCAAACTGTCTAAGAACTATGTCTAGAAGATGAATATAAATAATACACTAATTCTGTGGAGTCTTCCCAATTAAATAGTATTCATGTATGCAGAAGTCCAGGTTTTCTACCTCTCCAAATCATATTGGGTAGTCTAGATAAGGCCTCCATTTGAAATCAAGTAGAATATCTAGATTATGCCTCCAGTACCTAATATGACCCACCTGTCTCTCATATGAAACCTCATAATGATAGAGATATAGTCTTCCCCCTGCAATGGTTGTCTATGATAAATAATGCTACATACCAAAATATACCCCATGGACCATACCTGGATCAATGTCACATTGCATCCTAGAGACTGTGCCCCATTATATACAATGTCATGCATCTGGTGGTAAAGAATAGAAAGCACACAAGGATCCCAAGAAAAGACTATACTACTAGACAACATGATGTATGCAACCCCCCCCACCCCACCAGGATACCATGACCTCTCTTTTTTGGCACCAAAACTCCCGCAACCAATCCACAAAGAAATCCAAAAAACTTGTCATAATCACTAACCATTTTGTGTCATCAAAACTCATACTAATGGATCCCTAGTCCCAATGCATTTGTATTAAATAAATCACAAAGTGCCCTCAGATTATCCCTTAGTGCATATACCACCATCTCCCTTGAATCTACAACCTCAAAATCCTATATATGTCCTTCAAGGTAACTGTGCACTCCCCCATCAGTAAGTGGAAAGAAGATGTCTCAGAGTGCCATCTCTCGCTGAAAAATATGATTAGAGCTCCATTTTCCCTAATATGGGGCATAAAAGTAAGGTGAAGGAGTCCCATCTTGTCTAGCTAATCTCACTCCTCCTAGGTCAACCTATGTTGGTATGCTAAGGTCTCGAGATAATTCCCCTGAGTGATCAACACAATGTCTCACTTCTAATAAGTGAGGAATGCAAAGGCAAGTTAATCACAATGCATAAAATGGCTATAATGATGCAATCAAGATAAATCTAATATGTCACATGTCAAAATTCACTCATCAATTAAAAAAAATCCTACCATTGTCAAATGCATACAAGGAATCCACCTATAATCAATTATAATTAATTTTGACATGCAAATGTGTACAATGTCGATGATTTTTGCAGCTTTATTAAAAAATTGAATATCTTATACAATTACGGCTATGTAGAAAACACTTCCACATGTCAAATAACATTTGTGTATATCTACTAGCACATGTGTCAAATAAAATGCATATGTGTACAATGCGAATAAAACACAATCATTTGCATCACTTTAACCATGATTGTGTCAAAAGTGACCTATATATGTAGCTTGATTAGGAGCCTACGTATGACGTAGTCCTGAAAATGCATGAAAAAATGAGAAAATAAATGTACTAAAAGATGCATACATACCGATGTTGACAAGCTTGCTAGACACTGGAAGGTCCTGACCCACATGTTTATGTGTACTCCATCCTCATACTCCACCATAGCTTTACAAAATTTATCTGAGACTTCTCTACTCCACTTTTGGGATATGGAAAATATGTGTATGGAGAGGGGAGGGGTGAATCAATACCCTTATAAACTTTTTCAATCAAATCTTGCACACTCTGTTCTTCATTAACTGATTGAGTGGATTGCATACATAGTATCAATGTTGAAATGTAAATGCATGTAAAGTAAACAATACACATACATAAAATCAAATGCTCATGACACTAGTATTTTGGTATCGCAGAAAACCCTTGTTAGAAGGTAAAAAATACGGTGGGGATGAGACTCACAAAAAAACACTATTGTAGAAATAAAGTTAGCCTGTTAAAGCTTTACAAAATGATCACTTTTGATGATCTTACCCTTTTAGGAGTAACAATAAGATCTATTAGATCTACCTCACATACCTCATGTGAGGATTTTGCAACACAATCTATGTGTGCACTCAGTTAAGAGATTTATGATAAGACAATTAAGTCTACTTTGTTAAGAGATTTAGGAGTCTATTATAATTATTAGAGAGTAACAAAAATTTGATCTGAAACATATACAATCTCAATATTTCTGATACAGATCCATTAAGCTCATATATATCTATCACCTCAATGTGAATGATAATACCTTCTGCTCTGTTATGCTTGGTAGCCTTGCCTTAGTTCTAAAAACTAATTTCTGCAATGTGGTCTCTTTCTGAAAAACCCTTGTCTAATCTATGATGTTTGTAGTATGATAGCTACTTGATCATTTCTCGATCGACATACATAACAAATTTTGACATCTATACATTTATATCAAATGATATGACCTAATTAGGGTTTAACAATTACATCCTTATCCTAAGATCAATGGTGTACAAAATTTACCTTGATCATCTACACATAGGAGACATAAATAATTAATGTTGTATATCCATAATTAATGTCCTCCTTGATCATGTAAACCGTTATCTAGGTCGGCTAAAAAGTTTTTACATAGATTAATGTGCCACAAAATTTTTTTAGGTGGTCTTTGTTCCACTCAGTTATTGCTATCTTTCGGTGCTCGGTGTTGTCTATGTATCTCGATTATACTAGTGCTCAGCTATGCTATGTAGCTTGGCATTGTCTTCTATTTGGTGTAGTCTATTTACTCAATAATCACTGTTCTCAGTTGACTCTGGGTGTGATTAGTGCTCTCGGTTGACTATGCACTTTGGTGATTAAATTGACTATTTTGTTTGACTCTGTTATCGACTGTTCATGATGTCTATTTGATAACTAATGACAACTTCAATGTACAAGTGGAGTAACATTCTCCCCCTTTGGCATTAGTATCAAAAACTTAGTACTATACATAATGATATACATAGTGACTTCCCCTTTCTACATGCTCCCCCTTTGTATATACTTGGAATAGGTATATGAACTCATACATATGATAGGATTCCCCTTTACTATACATATATACATATATTTCCCCCTTTTTTGAAATTAATGACAAAAGGAGTATAACTTACAGTTTTTCAAAAATATTGGGATGGGCATTCTTGAGAGTTTCCAATAATTTCTCCCATTCCTCCTTCAAATGCTCAAGGGTGAGTAGCTCTAGATTTAGCTGAGCATGCATATCATATATGCTTTCAGTGACTGATATTTTTGGGGTGGAAATTAGATTCTTTGCCACTGTCACATGTTTTTGCATCATGAATAAATGTGGTAGTAACATCGCCTAGAGCTTGGTTACTTGTTCTCTAATTTTTTCCTCTTCTTTATGTAGGTCTAGTCTTAACTTCTTGTTCTAAAGTACCTTGGTGTAATGCATCTATAATGCATGTTGCTCGATTGATAGAATTTGTGCACTATTATTTAGATCTTAATCTATTTTCTTCATCTTTTCACTAATCTCAGTAGTGAAGCGATCTAATGTTCATAATTGTTGTATAACAGTAATGGCTTCTGATATGATAGTTTCTAAACCATTTACTAATTCTGATAGAGTTACCTTAAGTACTACCATTTCTTGGCTGATCTTTGCTATAACTTTATATTGGATCTTCCTCTCTACTCTTTCTTCTAGTTTTTGCTCGGCATCAATATCAGGATTGTCAATTTCCTTAGTGAGAAGTTCAAGTTTTTCTAGTATGGGGGCTCATTCATCAATGTTAATATTTGGTACAAATTTCATTAAGATCTGTTCTTCTTTCTCTAGCACTTGAGCACTCTTTGCTTCTAGTCTAAGCTTGTCTTGTGCTGCCTTTCTGGTGCAAAGTTCACCATATTTCTTCAGTGTTTCTTGATCAAGTTCCTTTGGATCCCATTCAGAAATATCTATAATCTCATCTAGTGTAACTACGTCCTTGTTTCCTTTCTTCTTCTTTTTCTTCTTTCCGTGACCACTTGATGACGGGGATAGTGCTAAAGCTAAGTGAGCCTTTTTCTCAATTTTTACTTTGATTTCTTGGTACTTGGTGTGATACCTTGGTGAGGTGCCTTGGTATCTAACCTTGTGTCTGTAGTAGATGTATCTACTGTCTTTTCAAGAGTTTCTTTGTTACCTTCACCTTTTTCCTCTGTAGCATCAGTGGTATCCTTAGGTGTATCACCTTGTGTCGTCTCACCACTACGCTTGGTCTCTTTACCATGATATTAACCCTCATATTTAGTTATATCTATTTCTTTCTCAGGTGGCTTCTGCTATGTTTTGGTATCAATTTCAATTTCTTTGACCAGAATAGGTAACTAGCCAGGTGAATTCTCTTGGGAGACCTATGATGTATCTTTCTCATCATTAGTCTCAGTTGTGCAAATTGAATCATATTCCTTGGATTTATCATTTGGATATCCTTCGGTTACATCAGTTATAGTAATATTTGGGTGACCTACACTAGTCAATAGCTTAGGAATACCATCTAATATATTATCAGCTGTCACATCATAAAATGTTATAGGTGTGTGTGTATTTTGTGGATCTTCTAGCCGCAACACAACACTTCAATATGTCATTGCATTAGTGTCATAACATGAAATATAAGAGTTAGAACACATATCAAAAACATGAAATATAGGAGTTAGAACACATATCAATCACCAAAATTGACATATTGCTCCCTATCTAAGAAGAGTATGAATTATTCTATAATTTCCCTCAGATTATGCATAAATCAGTGACAAAATCATGCTTAGAATGGTAGATTTAAATAAAATTCAAGTTAAAATGCTCAATCAAAGTTCATTTTAGAGCTCCAATTGAAAGATGATAACAATTCTAAATGTTTGAGCTAAAATGCATTAAGAAATCTCTAAGAATATGAGAAACATAAGTTTGCAAATGAATTCTAAAATTAGGGGCAACACAAGAATGCTTTCAAAATTGTAAGATTAGGGTCCCATTGAGCTCAAAATTCATTCCATTTATAGAAGAATTTGAGGAATGAGAGGTTAGGATTGATTTGTGAAGAGAGGTGGAGATTGAATCTTTGGCGATCCAAGTGATTTAACTCTCATTGGCTAGGGAATTGAATTTCCCTTTTGCAAGTGAGGAGTTGTAATTAGGATTTTATTTAATTTCTTTTAATTAATTACCTTAGCCATGTATTTGTTTCTTTTTTATTTAATTGATTTGATTTGATTTAATTGGCTAAGGAAATTAATATAATTTAGTGATAAGATCACTTAGGAGATTAAATTTGATTTAGATGAATTATGTCAATTAATTGAAGAATTGTCTTGACATAATTAGGGGTATGATCACACTTAGGAAAAATAGGGTCTCTAGTCAGAGTAGACCAAATTAGGGTGGTTACATTTTCCCCTCTTTGAATTGATCTGCAAGCAGCACATTGATTCAAAGAATGATTGATGTTGACTTCAGAAAGTTTGAGAATTCCACACTTGATTGAATGAAATGTCTGATGAGATCAGTCTCACACTTGATTGAACTAAGACTGATAGTATTGAATTTGAACTTGATCAAACAAAGGTCAGCAAAGATCTTGAAGATACCAATTTTGAACTTGATCGAATGAGAATTGATAATACTGATGCTTTGAAGTATCAATTATGAACTTGATCGAACGATAATTGATAATACTGACTCTGAACTTGATCAAATGAAAGTCAGTATGAAGCTACCAGGAGCTTAATAAAGATCTAAGAATATGTAGACATAGATAGCTAGCTTGTGAGAACCAAATCCTTCTATCCAACAGTCCCAACTTGATCGAGGGAAACTACCATGTCCCTAGTCTTTTGATGATGAAGTCATTTTAATGATTTTAAAGAAAGATTTTGAATGATTTAAGTGTGATCATGCCCCCTTGAGAATGAAATTAAAGGAAAAAGAACAAAATCCCTCTGTAGAATGATATATCACTTGAACTGATCTATTGGATGAAGAAAGAATCAATTAGAAGAAATGAAGAAGCGAAGGCATGTTAAGAGAAAATAAAATTTTACCTAGTTAACCACATTAAAATGTGAGTTTTGAGTCTGATAAAATGATGTGTGACCAAGATTTTGATGAATAATGTGCAATTTGGATGATAGAGAACCCAAAAAACTGATTGCGTAAAGCCTGTAAATCAATTTTGGAACATGTATAGAAATTCTACATTTTCAGGAAGCTGTCGTAAAATCTGTAACATGTTGAAAACATCGTCTGCGCATTCAATTTCATTCTTGATAGATCAGAAAAGAACACAAATGAATTTTGATAGTCTGGGAGAAGTAAATTTATGCACATGTGATTATTTACTTGGTCTTTGGATGAGATAGAATAGATTTAGTAGTTAACTTGGATTTTGGATGAGCCAGGAAATAATTTTGAGCTCAAGTCCTTTATGGTGCTCTTAAAAATGGTTCAGGAAATCTCATAAATGCATCTACATGCAGACTCTTAGGACTATCACTAATTTGTATACATTGTAGCATTTTTATCATCATTGGGCATTTTTTTAATGGACATCACTAGATAGTACAACTATCACTAATACCCACAAGGTATCATGAAAGTATGAATACTATGTGAATTGGATGCAATGTCAGAAATAAACCTAAGCATCAAGGCATATAGGCCAGGATGACTAGTCAGTTATCTCTTGTTTCTTTCAAGAATCATCTTCTGTTCATGTGTAATGTAAGATATGTGACCTGTAATGACCTTCAATATTCATATCCTTGGGTACATAATGTGTCGTACACCTTAGAATTTGAATTAGAGATAGACAAGGAAATTGGTTCAACCTCACCGTAGTTTACACATAACTAGGATCGAGATATATGAGGCTATCCACTCATGTTGGAAGATCTTACCATAAACATACAAGTTAGGTGAAATTTGTAGGATCATTGAAACAATCACCATACGCAAAAAACTAAGAAAATGTTATGCCCCTATCCTTGCGACTCTTTTTCTTTGAATAGATTTCAAGGAGTAACTCGAAGACATAACAATCAACAATTGATAATCAATAAAAGAAAATTCATAATAGCTTACATGCCCCTAGTTGAAACATCATGGGAACATAAAAGAGTCATAATCAAACCAAGATCAGCCTATGTGTTTAAGTAGTATTAAGAAATACTGCTGATTCATTTTTCAAGCGCAGTAGAGTATCATCAATCAGAATTTGGAATCAAGCAATATGTTTTTCATGTCCGAGGATATGAGATTAACTTTGTCAACAATTACAATCCAATGTAGTGTTTAGGAACACTGGTTGATTAAAGTGTTGAGAAACACTAGGGATTAAATTGTTGAGAAACACTAGTTCCATTTAAAGTGTGTTTAAAGTGTTGAGAAACACTAATATGATGTTTGTAACAGGTAGGTAGTGTTGAAGAAACACCCTTGTTTATGATAGTGATGTTTTGATGCAAGTATTAAGAAATACTATTTGGAGAGGCAAACCATCCTAGATAGGAACCTAGGACAACCTAGTAGATGAAAAATGAACATGCTAGCAAAGATGCCCCTAGTGCATAATGACTATTCCTAAGACACAAATGTAGACCAATCCCAGGCAAGGATATGCCACTTGTAAGGAATTAGAGTCAACCAATAGCACAGGTGCAATTGTGAAGGATTAGTATTAGCATTGCATTGATAGATAGAGCACAAAGTACAAGTGACACCTATTTTCCAAGTTTTCAACACTCGAGAAAGCTTTTTATTTTTACTACCAAGACGCCTGTTTGCCAGGTTTTCGCCAAGGCACTTTTCTCTTTTTCAATTTTTTTGTTCTTTTAAATTTTTTTTTTTTTTGTTAGTATCAAGGAGCCTGTTTGCTAGGTTTTCACCAAGAATACCTTTTTTCAAGACTTTTTCCACTATTTTTGGATTTCTTCAGTATCAATTTTATGATTTTTTTGGTATTTTCTAAGAAATTTTCCACTGCACGGGCTCTATCATCTAGATGTCAAGCGCAAAACCGCTTCAAGTGTAGAATGTTAATGGGATCAGGAAGAACATCTCCCTTAGGTGTAGCCAAATGATAAGATCCAGTCCCAAAGGTTGCAGTAATGACATAAGGCCCTAGCTAGTTGGGTTCAAACTTTCCATTTTGTTCTCTATTCAGCTGGTTTTTAGGATTCTCATTTAGAATGAGATCTCCCACTTGAAACTATCATGGTTTTACCTTCTTGTTGTACCATTTTTGCATTTTTTTTTATTACACTTTGAGATGATCAAATGCTTGTTGCTTGCACTCATCAAGTATTTCTAGTGCATGAACCCTATCAATGCGCTATTGTTCATCTGTAACAAGACCTTGGAGAGATACCCACAAAGATAGAATTTCTACTTCAATGGGTAGCACTACTTCTACACCATAGACTAGAGAAAATGGCATGGCTCCTGTTTGTGTTTGAATACTTATTCTGTAGGCCCCATAGTGCCAAATTTAGTTGCAAATTCTAGTCTCTACTAGACTTACTCATAGTTCTATGTAAGATCTTTAGAGTGTTTTTGTTTGATGCCTCAACTTATCCATTACCTTGAGGATAATAGATTGAAGAACAATGCTGAGTGATATGGAACTATGTACAAAGGTCCTCGATGTCTTGATTTTTGAACTGAACCCCATTGTCTGTTACAATAGAAGAGGGTATCCCATACCTACAAATAATGTAGTTCAAGATGAACACAGAAACTCATTTTATAGTTTCTTTAATTAGCGGCATGACCTTGACCCACCTAGTGAAATAATCAATGGCCATAATGATGTACTTGTGTCCACTTGAAGAATTATGATAGATTTGTCCAACAAGATCAAAGGCCCATTGCTAAAGTGGCTAATGTGTTATAAAAGGTATGAGTTCTCTAGATAGAGAATGGATAAGGTTTACCATGTGTTTGACATTTGTGACATGTTTTAGAAAATTGAACAACATCTTTTTCCATTCTGGGCCAGTAATAGCCAACTCTTAATAGTTTCTTTGCTAAGGAAAAGCCATTCAACAGAGACCCACATACACCTTTGTGAACCTTTGTTAATGCGTGGCCAGAATCTTCTTGTTCTAAACACCTAAGAAGTGTACATCCAAGATCTCATCTATATAAGTTAGTAGTGATGAGGACATAACACAATGCTAATTAAAGCTCATTTTTCATTACTTGATAGGCCATTGGGTAAGGTTTGATCAGTAAGATAAGCAATTATTTTGGCATATCAAGATTGATCTTGGGCATTTAAAGCACAAATCACTTGGGATTCAAGAGTATCAAAAGCTGGAAAGGATAATTATTCCACCAAGAAGTCATAAAAAAATTGATGTTCTTCCAGTTGTAGCATAGATGCAAGCATAGCCATAACATCTGCAAATTTTTTTTCCATTCTTGGTATTTGATCGAATGTGACAAAGACAAAGTATTTTTTCAAGTCTTCAACCAGTTGTTTATAAGGCATTAGTTTCTCATCTTTAGTCTAATAATCTCTATTTACTTGGTTGATAATGAGATGAGAGTCACCATACACATGTAACTCTACAATTTCCATTCCATAGCTAGCTTGAGTCCATTTACCAATGCTTCATATTTTGAGATGTTATTTGTGCATGGAAACATCAGTTTATATGCCTTGGGTACTTTTTAGCAATGAGGAGTGATAAATAGAACCCCTACTCTAGATCCTTATTGTGTAGAAAAACCATCAAAATACATCTTCCATGGATATTCAGTTAAGTGCATGATTATTTCATCAGGAAATTCTATTATTAAAGGTGCATCATCTTGCAATGGTGAATCAACTAGTTGATCTGCTAGGACTTGTCCTTTGACAGCACTTCTATCCACATACTCAATATAAAATTCACTTAGAATTAAGACCCATTTTTCTAGTCTTCATGTCAATGCTGTTTTACTTAGGAGATATTTGAGAGGATCTATTTTGGCAGTAAGTTTCACTATATGCAAGAGCATGTAGTGTCTCAATTTATGGGATGCAAAGACAACCGCTAAGAAAGATTTTTCAATAACACTGTAATTCAGTTCATAAGACACCAAGGTCCTACTGATATAATAGATTGTTCTTTCCTTTTTGTTTTCATCCTCCTATGCTAGCAATACTCTAAGCGATGTAGTCGTAGCTGAGATATAGAGGAGTAGTGGTTTTCCATGAATTAGTGCCATAAGAATAGGAGGAGTAGCCAAGTAATCCTTTAGTTATTTGAAATTGTTTTCAAAAAGCTCATCTAATTTGAAGGTAACACCTTTATGTAGTAGTTTTATGAAAGGTTGCCCTCTATCAGCTAGTTGTGACATAAATCTCCTGATTGACTGGAGTCTTCCTTGAAGGGTCCTCATTTGACTGATATTGCGAGGAGGTGAAATTTCCAATATAGATTTTAGTTTTTTAGGGCCCACCTTAATTCCCTTGGCTAATACAATAAACCCTAATATTTTCTTTGATTGGAATCCAAATGCACATTTCTTTGGGTTAAGCCTGAGTTGAAATTGTTCCATGCGATCCAATACCTTTCTCAAGTCTTCAATGTGAGTTGTTCTGATTTTTGACTTGCAAATGTATTGTCCACATAGTCCTCCATGTTTTTATGTATCATGTCATGGAAGATTGTTGTCATAGCTCTTTGGTACATAGCACCAAAATTATTTAGTCTAGATGGAATGACGTTCTAGCAAAATGTTCCCCATGCATATGTGAATGCTATATTTTCTTGGTCCTCAAGAGAAATCTTAATTTGGTTATAGCCTGATAATCCATCCATAAGAGAATACATATGATATCCCATTGTGAGATCTATAATCATATCAATGTTTGGCAGTGAAAAATCATCTTTAGGACAAGCTTTGTTTAGGTCTCTAAATTTTGTGTAGATCCTGATAGGTTTATCTATTTTGGAAATTGGTACACATTAGAAATCCATCCTATGTAAGCAATGACTCTTATGAATCTAAATTTCAATAATTTTTTTGGCTCTGGTTTCACTAGTAATGCCACATGTGGATGCATATTCCTTAGTTTTTGTTTCATGGGTTTGATCCCAGGAGCTATAGATAAATGATGCATTATTAATTCAGGTTCAAGTCCAGGCATATCAGTGTAAGACCATGCAAATTTAATCTTCTTCTCTTTGAGGAATTTAGTGAATTGTATATTTTCTTCTGCTGATAAGGATCATGCCAGGTGAACAAATTAAGGAGTTTTTGCTATTCCCAAATTAACTGGTTGTATCAGTTCTATCAGAATTGAATATCTTTATTGAAATTGCTCAGGGAGGATATCAAGAATCTCATCTTTTGGCACCTCTAAGAGTTTTTCACCATTAGATACGTCTTTTATTTTTAGTATTTTAGAATTTGATACTGCCACAACGTGGTTTTCACCATCAGTTATTTGTTTCTTCTTATTTTTCAATTCGTGACTAAGAAAATTGATATCCCCCTCTATCATGTTCATGCTCCTTGCATTGGTGGAATAAGGATAAGGTTCACAAGAATTTAGATAACATGTCAAAGAGTAGTCATCGGGAAGTTCATTATAGGAGTAGGATCTGAATTGGTCCAATTAATTAGGTCAAGGTTTATCAAGGATAAGGATTCAGAGTTTGGTAAGGACATCATCACATCAAAATCAAGATTATTAACTGACAAGACATGTTCCATTAAGTTAGCTTCTACAACATTTAGATCATCAAGAGTCAAATTATCATTAATAGGGTCATTGTTAGTAGTATGTGGACCTAACTCTAGTGACTCATCAGTTGATCTTTCTTCTTCTTCTCTCATCAAATTGGAACTCATAGCTTGTATCCTTTGAATGTCCTCTAGACCTAGTAAAACACCAGTATCCCCATCAAAAATCTTAGGTAGTGGTATCTCATCTGATTCTGGACAACATCATTCGGGGAAGTGTTAGAACTTTCTCCTCTCTCTAATAGAGATGCAAATTTGTGAATTATATCTATCTCAATGTCCATGGTAGCATTAGATAGGTTATCCCCTTCATAATCATGTGAGTCTGTTATTTCATTATGAGATTTGTTTAAGAACTCAACAATAGTTACCTGATGTACCCTATTAGCCCCTTGTAGATCAAAGTGAGGTAAATCTAGGACATGTGAAATTGTGGCCAACTTCCCCCAGTTAGGATGTATATCTTGTTGTTGGGGTATTTATTCAGGATTTTCTTCTATCTGTGGGACTTCTGGAGAGTCTTCTGTTGTTTCCTCTACTCTTTGGACATTAGTTTGTGGCAATAAAGGAACATGCGGTTCCTATTGTGCTACAAAAGTAGGTACATATCTTTCTCCTTGATATTCGGGATACTCTATACCAATATGTAATAATATCTCATAGGTCCATGTTTCCAATGCTATTTCTTCTACTTCATCGTCACTTCCTTCATCAAAGATTGGACCATGTATTGAAGTAGGGTTTTTTGATTTATTATTGAAACCTAATCCTATTTTATCTTTGGTGTTTCTGAATTCCATGTGTATAGGTTCGACAAGTCCTTTTCCTTTATCTCCTAAAGGTCCCTTCCCTTTATATCCCATTTGTTTGACAAGGTCATATCCTTTACCATACTTTTCTAGGGATATCTCCACATGTTTTACCTCATTTTCTTTTTGTTCTCCTTTATAGAGCCAAGCCAAGACTGATTTATCTTCTTTTTCATCCTCTTGAGAAGTAGAGACTCTAACCATACCAGTTGATTTATGAATGTCTTATTATTTAGATGCTGTAGGTGTGAAATATGAGGAAGGTTTCCCATAAGATCTTGGAGACACAGGAAGTTCTATCAATGATGGGGTCATGTCTATTTTGTAGTCTCCCATACTAGTTTCTTCAAGTTTTAGTGTCTTCCCAAAGCTTCTCATCACCATGTCTTTATAATTTTTAGGTATAGATTCTTTTGGGACTTCCTTATTATGAGGAACCATACCATCTACTTTGATATTGTTGCAATTATAGCTTGAATCTATAGGAATTTTTACTTCCACCCCATTATGTGGGAATTTAATGTATTGGTGGTAAGTAGAGGGAACTGCTTGCATTTCGTGTATCCAAGGTCTCCCTAGTAAAATGTTATAGGTCAATGGTAGATCGAGAACTTGAAAAATCACATTTTGTTCAATTGGTCCTATTATGAATGGTAGAACAATGAGTCCTTTGGATGATCTTTCTTCTTCATCGTAAGATTTGATAGTTATCTTACTTCTTGAGTTAATGGTTTTTTTCTGAAAGACCCAACTTATTTATTAGATTGAGAGTACATATGTTCAACTCTGCACCTCCATCTATCAATACACATCTGAAATGAGATTTGTGAATCAAGAATTCAATGTGTAGGGGTTGGTTATGTGGATGATTAAAGGATATGTCATATTCTAAAAAAGAGAGGTAATGTGGAGTTGAGATATGATTAACCATTGACTGGAACTTTTCTACATCAATATTTTTTGGAACATTTGCAGAATGTAGGGCTTGTTCAAGAACTTCCCTATGCACTGAAGAGATCTTTAGTAACTCAAATATGGAAATTTTAGCTAAGGTTATTTGCAATCGGTCTACCAAGTTATAATTTGTAGATGTGATAGTAATGATTTGTCTTGTTGCTGCTAGTTTGGGGATTGTGACAATAGGTACTGTTGAGGATGTTGCTTGCTTGGATGAGGAGTTAGATCCTTTGATCGTGACTTGTGCTTGGCTTTGAGTCACCATGTTTGATTGTGTTTATGTGTCTTTAGCACCCTTAATAATGATCACATTTATTGATTCTCTTTTAATGTCCAACTTGTTGATCATATTGTTGTTATTGGAGTAGGTGTAATTTAATTCATTTCCTTTTCCTTTAGAAGATTCCCCTTTTTCATAGTTAGGGAACATTTTGTTAAATTTTGTATGATTTTATTAGTGGTATTCCCTTCCAATTTGATTTTTCTTCCTTCAATAAGGTCTTGTATAACATGTTTAAGTTTAAGACAGTCGTTGGTCTGATGTCCTTTGTTTTTATGAAAGACACAATAAGAATTGTCATTCCACCATCTTGGTTTTAAACTTCTGGTTCCCAAGGTTTTGAATCAAGAATTGTGAGGACTTTGTTATCCAAGAGTGTCTTTAAAATTGTCTCAAGAGGCTCTCCCAATGGAGTAAATGTTTTTTGAGGTCTAGTCCATGGTTTACTCTTGTTGTTCTCATTGTTTTCTCTTGGTATATTAGTTGTTACCTTAGCTTCTTTGTTCATTTGTAAGATGTTCATTAGATTGAACACCACTAGTTTAGGATTAGCATTGGATGCGTCTACCACTCCATCATTAACAACATTCTTGTTTTTTTTCCACCTCTTAGGCTTGTTGTTGTAGTTGGTAGATTTGTTATCACTTTAGAGTGTGATTTATCCTCTCTTAACCATGAAACCGTCAACACAAATGGCATTCTTGATCATCCTATTAAAGCTTGGTGAATCTCACACTTGCAATGCATAGTTAATTTTGGGTACCAAGTTGTTAATAAAGATTTCCATCTTTTCTGATTTGGGTATCTCTCTTGAGTACCTAGCAAAGATTTTCCTCCACCTTTGTAAAAAGTGTGTAAAGGATTCACCGGTTTGTTGCTTTAAGTTACATAGATCCATCATGGTAATGTTGTATAGGAGTAATGTTGAATAAAATGTTGGATTAACTCCTCAAAATATTTCTCACCTGGTGTGAGTTTGGAGAAGCACTCCATAGCATTTCCTCCTAGACTTCCCATAAATAGCCTCATTATATATGTAGGTTCATGCATTTACTCAATGCTTAGAGTACAAAACTCTCTCACATGGTCATGTGGATCAGTTTCTCTCATGTACTTGTCATATTTGGGTCTTGCCATGTTGGGAGGAAATGGAACCATGTTGATACTCTTGTCAAAAGGAAATGGACATATGTGGTCAAAAGAGTAATTTTTTTTGGGTTTGACCTTTTCTTGCTTGAGTGTTTCAAGTTTGGATTGCATTAAGGTCAATTGTTTGGTGAGAATAGAAATATTGGCAAGTTGACTTCCTGAGGAAGCATGACTTATTTTTTGTTGTCAATCATGGCAACAAAGTCATACTTAAGTTCTATTATGAAAGACAAAATGACTAAGTGTGAAAATAGGGTAGACAGACACATACAGAGATCAGTACATCAACGCACATGTTAGAGATCACACCAGAGCATGTGTTCTTAGGTATATAATCTATGGTGTATATACATGCTAGATCTAGACATGCAGAGTACGAAACATTAATACAGAAAAGTTACATGCAGATTAGTAGACCTGCAGTCCAGGAAATAGAGCATGGAAGCCGACTACAGTTTTGATAAGTGTGAATGATTTTGTGATGTAATGGCTAAGCACCTTTAGTTATAATTTTGGATTAATGTAATTAATTTTATAGTAAACATGCTTAGGCCGACTTGTTTGGAAGCGTTGTATATTTTGTTTTAGGGCTGACTAGTGTTATGTTTTGGGTCGCGCCTATTTGGATTTGCATATATAAGTATGTAATGTAAAGCTATGAAAGAGGTGTCAATTATTATGTAAGAGGAAGATACAGAGGGACAATACTATTAAGTCAGTAAATGATATAGCTCTTTAAAGGAGTAAGAGCATTCGCGCATACAAGGAACTTATCAGACAACAGTATCACTAGAACAGTTCATTTTTGATATAGTGTATATCAACATTCAGAGGGTTGTAGCCTTCATCTTATTGGGTAGTGAGCCTAGGCAGTGAGCCATATACCTTTAACAAGGTTTTGTAAAAGAATCCTAACAGGGTCAGACCTTTAACTAGGTCATTGTACTTAATTTGTAAAGACTACTTCTAACAGGGCAAAGGAACTTTAACAGGTTCATTATACCTAGTACAATATTTGTGGGTACTAATCCCCATTGGAGTTTTCCTCTGATCAAGGTTCTCCATAATCATATCACATGTTATGTTTCTTTGGATGCACATTTGATATATGTTTAATTGGCTGAAATATAATTAATAGATAAACATTGATTCAACCCCCCCCTCT
The DNA here is from genome assembly GCA_018584345.1 of Thuja plicata. NCBI lineage: Eukaryota > Viridiplantae > Streptophyta > Pinopsida > Cupressales > Cupressaceae > Thuja > Thuja plicata. Next base: position 676,775 of record MU224677.1, on the reverse strand, counting down.
CAGTGTTTCTAACAATTGGTATCAAAGTTCTGGTCCTCTGATAAAAAAAAGTTTAACCACTTGAGGAGATCATGTACTCAGCTAAAGAAAAACATTTGAAAAAGAATCTCGAAGCAGCTCTTGAAGATCTTGACAGATCTGAGAAGGAAAATGAAGAACTAAGATTGAAAAATGATGGCTCTCAAATACTTATTAAAAGACTAAGAAAAGATCTGAAAGATTGTTCTACAAGTGATCTAGGACAAATGGTCAAAAAGCTTAATGAAGAGAACAAATATCTAAAGGATAAACTTGAAGATCTGGAGGAACTACTTGCAAATAGCCAGAACACCATTGAAGAGAAGATCAAAGAAAGAAAACAACTGGAAGATGAACTTCTGTAGGCAAACATGAAAGTTCTAGAATTGGAAAACATAAAGAAGAAGTTGGAACCTAAATTAACAGAAGCAAAAGCTAAGATTGATAAAATTCACACAAGTTCTGATTTAATTCAATCCTAGCTCAATGTGCAAAGGCAAAAAGGGGACACTACTGGTCTTGGATTCAGTACAGCACAAGATGAAACCAAATCATCACAAGAGAGAGAAAAAACACTTGAAACATCTTTAGAAGCTAAGAAAATTGAAGATACTATAGAGGTTATATCTGAACCACCTAAAAGAGAAATCAAGCAAGTTAACAGAACTTGTTATGTATGCAATAAACATGGGAATTTGGAAAGAGATTGTAAAGAGGTAAGACCTTTTAATGGTTATTGTTACTCCTATAATAAGTTTGGTCACAGGGCTAGACATTGCAGAATAAGTCATAAGAATCAACATCAACAGAATCACAGAAGTATGAATCAAAACAATCAAAGAAATCATCTCTCAAGAAATTTTCAGAACATTACATGTCAGATATGCAACTACAATGGACACATAGCAAAGCAGTGCAACATGATGAGAAAGAAAATCAAACCTCCTATCATTTGTCACACATGTGGAAAGGCTGGACATATCACAAGGTTTTGTAGATCAAAAACTTAGAAACAAAAGGATCCTAAAAAGTCACTATTTGAAGAGAAAGGAGAAGTCAATTTTGTCAAAGAAAATGAAGATTCAAGAAAAATATGGGTTGAAGTTAAGAAGGACAATAATGTTGACAAAGTAGTTGATGCATCCACAGTGGACACACCCTCTACTTCTTCTTGAATAGACCTTCTTGGTCTAAGGGGAGCTATTCTAGCTCAGGACCCCTGCGCGGTCTATGTACTCACTTTAGAGTATGCACCTTTGGATTCATGGTTAAAAGCATAGATTACAGCTATATGCATTCACACATTATTTGAATTGCATCGGGATCAAAGTTTGAAAATCTCTATGTATGGTTGCAAGCATTAAATGTGGCAAATTATATAAAAAGAGATTCACGGTCAATCATTCTCACATTTACATTTGAAAGAATAGAAATTAAAGAGCATTGGAGCACTAAGACATCAAAGCACAAAGGCATAACAGTTTGGCAGTTGGAGCGAATAGATAATCAGTTTGAAACTGAGCCCTAGCTGTCGTGCCATTTCAGAATTTAATGGAAACCCTACATAAGCAAACATCAAGTAAGTATGGTGACCCAAGTTATGTTTGATGTAGTAGAGAGGAAGAGGTTTATATTTAAGAAGTATCCATTCAAATCCATACTGGATGATGTGGAAGGGGCTTTCTCCAAAACCCCGCTTGGTGTTGTTCATGTGGAAGATATCCGCACATACATTTACTGTAAGAAGGAATCATTAGGAGATGATAATATAGCATCTCATATGGCATCAATGTTAAATCCAAATTTCACATTCAAGGATGAATTCACGCACTTACAAGATAACCCTATTCTTGAGTATTCGAATGAGCATGAGTTTCAAGAATCAGAATGGGTGAAAATTCTGTTAAGCAGAATTCATGATGATCTTTTCTAGATTGGAGATGTCCCAATTCGCATCACTACAAAACTAATCCACCAGTTAACCAGACTTCCAATGACTAGACCTATGTTTCCCACTGGCAAGGATGTCAAGAAACAAATTGAGCAAGTTTGTTTGTCCAGGAGTGATAGGCGCGGAATGAAAGTTAACCCTATCAAGGAAGATGACATAAAACTCTTGACAATGATACTTGGATACAAGTTTCAGCATGCAAGTAGGTTGAATAGTGTCTCTATAGAAACAATCCTTATAGCTATCAGAATAGTGAAGGACAACACCCAATACAACCTATGTGAGATCTTACACTGTCAATTGATTGACAATATCAGAATCATCAAGCATGACAGGTGCAAAACATTCAGGTTTGGATCTCTGATCATCTATTTGTATTACCATATAGTTGGAAAGGTTGCAGAACTTTATCTAGACAAAGGAAAACCTACAATGACTCAGATATCTCTTAAGGCCACAATAGACAACAGTGCAAGAGATGCAATGAATATGGATATAAAAATATTCAGGGTCAAAATGTAGAACAGGTTCAGACTATTTGAGAAGATAGTTGACAAATACAAGGATATAATATTCTTTATGGTAGAGACAGATTGCACATGCATGGAGGCTTTTGAGCCTAGAACTAAGTGGATTCATCCACTAGGGTATGAAGTAGAAGACCATGTGTTAGAAGGATATGCGCAAGTCTTATTGTCAACACCCAAAGACACTAATGAACGTAGACGGGGCACTTACAGAGAAAAGATCGACGAAGTAGATATTGAACTACAACTTGCTGTTAACAAAAGGAAAGCATCCAAAATGACATCCAACATTCTGAAAAAGCATGGAATCACACAAGAAGATTTGGATAAGGAAAAAGAACCCAAAATTGCACAAGTTAAAATTGAGAAAACTGTTGAAACTCAGAAGAGGAAGCAAAAGAAAAATGAGGAGAGTACCACTGCGCCTACTACCACAATTGATCTAGATACATCTCCACCTTCTGTACCTAGCAAGAAACCTATAGGAAGGAAGGAAGCGCCTACAAATCACCCATCCTCAAGGAACACTCGAAGCAAAGCTAAGAATATTCAAACTCCTCCTGAGGTAGGATTTAGACCCAGTCTAAATATCTTGAAGAATAGGATTGTAAATGAAGGAAGATTAGATACACTCTCCAAAGTCTATGACAAATATCAAGAAATTGATAAGATTGAGATACATTCTATGGTCATATGTCATATGATCAAGTTTAAGAAATTAGTTCTTGAACTTAAGACAGTGATACCAGATCAATTATGGAACTTGTTGGAAATAATAAAAAGACATGCATTTGAGGAAGACATGAGGATAAGAGAAGAAACATTAGATACTCTTCTTCCTGTATGCTCGCATGATGAGAAGGCTATATTGTTATATTTGGTGAAGCCTCATCTCCAAACTAAGACAAGGACTCTACAAATTATGAACAAGGAGTATGAACAGATTGGTAAGGATACTAAAAATGCATTTGCACAAGTATTTATGGACAGACACATGTATCCACCAACGGTGCCTACAACAAAAGTTACTCTAGCTCCTCCCAAACAGGCTACAAAACTAGAAATTTAGATTATGCCTATGACAGGTCCACAGGATTCAATGCCCATAGTGTCAATAGCCTCTGAGACAACTAAATATATAGAGGACACTATAGTGATTGATGATGTAAAAATATCTATGACAGCTTCTGATAATGATATGTATAAAGTTGGCAAAGCATTTGTAAACACCAAGGAAATGAACACAGATGACACATCTCTACAACAAGATGAAGTTCCTCTCATTGATCCAATAGAATTGGATAAGGAGAAAGATGCTCAAGGTAATGAGACACCAGTAAAGGAAATTCATGTCAAAAGTGAATGTGTAGATACAAGTCAGAATACTATTTTCTCACCATCCACTCAACCATCCACCTCATTGATGTCAAGGTTAACTCTTGACTCAGCAAGTTTGGATGCATGGGGAGAAGAAGACCTAATAAAAATCAGTGTCCTTTCCATGGAAAAGGCAAAAGAGAAACATGTGATGAGGAACCCTCACTTTTTGGAATCAATAAAAATTTTGAATGAGCTAGTTCATGCTGATAAGAAAATTGCTAAAGTTCAAATAGTTGAACATGTGGATAGCATACTAACAAACTTCAAAACACATTTCACTAGCCTAGTAGAATTAGCTACTAAGATTGCAGAAGATGAATACAAGAAGGAGAGACTAAATGAATTGGTAAAAAACTTTACCTTAGTTCTGAACTCCTTCAAAATTGGGCAATCTATACTTAAAGAGTTGGTAGAAAAAGGAAAGAAGGTTATTGCAAATTGCATGGATAGAGTGAAGCTAACCTCTGAGCACACTAAAAAGATAGCAGAAGTAGAGGAAATGGTGGATAACATAAGGAAATCAGTTGAAAACTCCATGCAAGATATGAACATATGCAATAATGTCTGTCAAGGTTAGTTGGACAAAATTGAGAAGGAAAAACTGGAAATTAGCAAGATCAGAATAAGACAAACTCAGTTGAGAAATGCACTCGCGCCATCTCTAGTAGTTCTTAATGAGAACATAAAACAAATTGATAACACCATATAGACATATGATCAAGGTCCTTGCATGGATTTGATAAAAATGGAGAAATTGACATATGCTTTATGTGCGCATCTTTAGATAGTGGATGCAATGAAAGTCTTTTGGCAGAAAGAGATTCAATCTCTTCAAGTTGTGTACCCAGAAGTCTACATGGAGTAAGTATGTTGAAGACTTACAATTTTTTCACACCTTTGTCATTAATGTCAAAGGGGGAGTAGTATAGAATGTGTATATGTAGAGAAGTATATATGTATATATCATTAAGTATTATGATATATAGTCATTTTTGTATGAAGTCATTTTGAGTAACTTAGCCACATTCCTTTATTTCCATAAATGACAAAGGGGGAGATTGTTGGAAAGTTGACTTTCTAAGGAAGCATGACTTATTTTGTGTTGTCAATCATGGCAACAAGTCATACTTAAGTTTTGTTATGAAAGACAAAATGACTAAGTGTGAAAACAGGGCAGACAGACACATACAAAGATTAGTACGTCAGCGCACGTGTTAGAGATCACACCGGAGTATGCGTGCTTAGGTATATACTCTATGGTGTATATACATGCTAGATCCAGACATACAAAGTATGGAACATCAGTATGGAAAAGTTACAGGCAGATTAGTAGACCTGCAGTCCAGGAAATAGAGCATGGAAGCCGACTACAGTTTTGATCAGCGTGAATGATTTTGTAATGTAATGGCTAAGCACCTTTAGTTATAAGTTTGTATTAATTTAATTAATTTTATAGTAAACACGCTTAGGCTAACTTGTTTATAAGCATTGTATATTTTGTTTTAGGGAGGACTAGTGTTATGTTTTGGGTTGCGCCTATTCGGATTTGCATATATAAGTATGTAATGTAAAGATATGAAGGAAGTGTTGATTATTATGTAAGAGGAAGATACAAAGGGATAGTACTATGAAGTCAGTATATGATATATCTCTTTAAAGGAGTAAGAGCATTTGCACATACAAGGAACTGATCAGATAACAGTGTCACTACAATAGTTCATTTTTGATATAGCGTATATCAACATTCAGAGGGTTGTAGCCTTCATCTTATTGGGCAGTGAGCCATATACCTTTAACAGGGTTTTGTAAAAGACTCCTAATAGGGTCAGACCTTTAACCAGGTCATTGTACTTAATTTGTAAAGACTGCTTCTAATAGGGAAAAGGAACTTTAACAGGTTCATTATACCTAGTACAATATTTGTGGGTACTAATTCCCACCAGAGTTTTCCTCTGATCAAGGTTCTTCATAATCATATCATGTGTTATGTGTTCTTGTGTTATGTTTAATTGGCTGAAATATAATTAATAGATAAACACTGATTCACCCCCCCTCTCAGTGCTTCTAACAAGAAATAGGTGTTGGTACCTCTTTTTCCTTTAGTCTTTCAACATCATAATCTTTAGGGAGTTTGACTCCAAGAGATGGTAATTGTAGGAAGTATTTTTCCTTGTCTTCACCAATGATCTTTTCCAATGTTCTTTAGAATTTTCTACTTTGTTTGAGTCTGTTGTACTCTTCCTCAGGTACTTCTTCATTACTATTTGAGTCAAACAAAGGATGATTGATATTTTTTTCTTCTTTTCTACTACTGTCTTGGTATTTTTAGTTTTGTTGATTTTTGTAGTCTTCAAAAGATCTACTCCATCCTTGATGAGGAGCGTCCATCACGGGTGAGTCTTGATCGAATAAGGATTATGGGATGTCTCTCCTTGTTGAAATTGTAGTAATCTAGGAGGTATCTCTGATTTGTCAGAAAGATACTTGTTATGTCTCGTGTTAACCATGAAAGTTGAATCTCAACTTTGCCAAAGGTTTTCCAATAGTGTCAAATAGAATCTCAAATTGTCCAAGTAAGTGTGTCCAAGTAGTAGAAGTTTGTTTGTGTTTGATGGAAGTGAATGAATCTAGTGTCAAAGGGTTAGAATGACCTGATAGTGAGTTGGGAATCAAGAATTTTTGATAAATGAGAAGACCACACATTTTGAGACCAATTGTGAGAATCCAAAAGGACATGCAAGGTAGACTTCTAAGAACATTGTAAAACAAAAACATGCATACCAACAAGAGAAATAGGACCAAACTGAAGAGCCAAAAGGGTATCCAAAAGTACTAAATTCCTGTGAGAGATACATGTGCAAGTGACCACTATCCTAGATGCGACTCTCTAAATGCGAGGTTTTCTTCACTAGATGCGAGCTTATGCTCTGAGCTTTGATTTTTAGGATGCAAGAAACTTTCCTACATGCGAGCTAGGAATGACCAAAAGTGACTAAGCTCCCTAGATGCAAGCTAAGATAGACCAAAAGAGAGCCCCTGATTGTTTTTCATATTTTGTCTATTTTTGTCTCGAAATACGTGAATTTTTTTTTAATGCTAGAGTTTTTTTGAGACTTTCTAATGAGTTGTAAATAACATTTATGTCAGGGAATGAAAATTATTGCTTGTTTTAGGAGTTTATCTTTTTAGTGAGCTTTTAGGACACATCAAACAATTTTGTTTTGTTAAGGGTGATCAAACACTTTCCCTATTCCCTGAATTCTAAGCATAGAATAAAAATATTTTCTTGTAGACTCAAGTACACACTCACATGCTAATTAGAATATGACCATCACCAAGAACACAATGGCTCCAATCATGTTGTCGTATTAGCTGACTCCAAGTGCAAGTGAGGGCATGAAATGATGAGTATCTTGGGGCAATTAATATTTTCCTTGCACAAAGATTATCACCCTTTCAGAGATAAACCGGGTTTGTTTTGACTACAAGTGTTTTTTAATTGCGGGCATCCATTTGTAATTGTCTCCCATAGAATTGCACAAGGCAAAATTGAGGCGTATATCCCTACGAGTACTCAAATGTGTGTAGTCTCACAAACAAGATTCAAGTGGCTCTGCTCTACACACACTTAAGCATGTTCAAGGAATGATGTCAAAATTCCAAGAACAAAACCGACTACGTCTTCTGAGGCTTTGGCCTACAAGGAAGTATATTGATTAGTGTGAGTTGGAAGGGTTGGCGTAAACCTGTCCTCACTTGGGTTGTCCTAGGAGATTTTTTCCTCAATTGGAAGGCCCTCTAAAGTTTTTGAAAGCAATGAAAAGGATTGGTGAGCTTAGGAGTCTAGATTTTTGATTCTTCAAAAGAAGAAGAGGATACTCTCCTATTCCATGTCATTTTCTACCACAGACACACCAAACATGTTCATTTCCTCAAACTTCATCACTCAAAACTCAATCTCCCATGACGATTCTTTGATTCTTCCACTTGGAAAGAAGACAAAATCCTCTAGTGAGACTAAGTGATAAGCTTAAGTTTGACTTTAAGTTCCTATTGTAAGAAAGAACAAAGCATATGAAATCAAATTTGTGTTCAATTTCCCCAAATTAGGTGATTTTCTTGTTCATTTTATTTTCCAAATTTAGACAATGAGTTTGCTATGTTCAATTTACGACAAGATTTAGTGCTTTGATTTTTCAATTACTATCCCAAAAGAATTAGACAATATGCTTGTTCATTTACCACAAGATTTTAATGCTTTGATTGTTCAATTTCTATACAACTTTAGAAAAGTGAGTATTTCTTTTTCCATTTACTCCAAATTCCTCTCAAATATTAAATTGACTTGTGAGTTTCTGATTTTCCTTAAAAGGAAAATAGCATAATCCTCTGGTCAATTTACTAAGTGATGGAAAATGTATTTAGTTTTAAGGATTTGAAAAAATAGAGGTCAAGTTGAGAGCTTTGGAAACCTACAAACCACAAGTTAGTAGTTACTTTCCACCTCTTTGAGAAAAAGGTTCTCACAACAACCTGCAATCAAAAGTTAGGCTGCTCAAGACACAAAAATAGAAATGATCAGAAGATTAGTGGTTTTACTTTCAAATTTGGAAATCAATCAACCAAATGTGACTGCCTTTCCTAGATGCGAGCCTAGATTTCTTGTATGTGATTAATAGTTCTGAATGTGATGCTTTACACAAAATGCAATACATGATCTATTGGATGTGAGATTTTACTAGATTCGATATAGGATATACCAGATGCAATTTTAGAAACCCCGGATGTGATTTGATTTCCCATATGCAAGGCCCTTTCATGTATGTGAGCCTTTATAACTAAAGGCGACTCTGAACCTGAAAACAAAGCACAAATTAGTCAAATATGATTAGAAAATGAGGAGAAATATGAGGATTGGCCCCATGATGGATGCCAAAAATGTGTGTGTATTTTGTGGATCTTCTAGCTGCAACACAATACTTCAATATGTCACTGCATTAGTGAAATAACATGAAATATAAGAGTTAGAACACATATCAATAACCAAAATTGATATATTTCTCCCTATCTAAGAAGAGTGTGAAATATGTTATAATTTCCCTCAGATTATGCATAAATCAATGACAAAATCATGCTTATAATGGAAGATTTAACTAAAATTCTCAATCAAAGTTCATTTTAAAGCTCCGATTGAAAGATGATAACAATTCTAAATGTTTGAGCTATAATGTATTAAGAAATCTCAAAGAGTATGAGAAACATAAGTTTGCAAATGAATTCTAAAATTAGGGGTAGCATAAGGATGCTTTCAAACTTGTAATATCAGGGGCCCATTGAGCTCAAAATTCATTCCATTTATAGAAGAATTTGAAGAATGAGAGACTAGGATTGATTTGTGAAGAGAGGTGGAGATTGAATCTTTGACAATCTATGTGAGGTGATCCAAGTGATTTAACTCTCATTGGCTAGGGAATTAACTTTCCCTTTTGCAAGTGAGGAGTTGTAATTAAGAGTTTATTTAATTCCTTTAATTAATTACCTTATCCATGTATTTGTTTCTTTTTGATTTAATTGATTTGATTTGATTTAATTCGCTAAGGCAATTAATGTAATTTAGTGATAAGATCACTTAAGAGATTAAATTTGATTTAGATAAATTATGTTAATTAATTAAAGAATTGTCTTGACATAATTAGGGGTAAGATCACACTTAGGGAAAATAGGGTCCCTAGTCAGAGCATACCAAATTAGGGTGGTTAAAATATGTTATGTGCTTGTTCCATAGATACAACAACATTTAGTTGCTCGGTATCTTGTATGTCCTTGGTTGGGTTGAACAGTCCATTCCAAATTTTGGTGCTCTCAATATCCACTTCCTTCATATTACCTTGTAGGATATTTAGTGTTCTTTATTTTGTCAGAAATTTCTTGGCATATTGCCTCATTATATTATGAATTTCCTTAATTGTACACTCATCTTTTATAAGTGTGACAACTTCTGTCATTTGTTTCTTAGTTTTGAGTGCATATGTCCATCTTGATGATATTATATCATATAGTTCTGATGGAATTAAAGTAGCAAACTCAACTAGAACTTGTTTAAATGTAATCATCATACATATTATTTCTTCTTCTAGTTTGTCCTGGTGCTGGGTAGTTAGATCAGAATATGCTTGTATCTTTGGATGAGCTAACTATCTGGTAGTCTTGATTATCTCTGCAATCTCATCAATTGTCTGTGATGGCTTATTCAGTACAACCTTAAATTATTCTAGATTATCATCAGAATCATCCTTGTCATCTTTGTTTCGCACATATTTCCTCTTTTGTCTTGGTAGAATAGTATTATTACTCTTCTGCTTTCTTTCCTGGTCTGTAAATTTTGTTGAGGGTCTGGTTATTTTTGCTACACCTTTCTTTAAAGGTGGTGAATCTGGCATGCCCAAAACTAGGGCAAAAACACACAAACAATTTTTTTTTACAAGGTACAAACAACTACAATGACATAACTAATACTGAATGCATTTTAGAAAGGTGACAACATGGTGAAGCTAGTGTTTGAGTTGCATGGTCTAGACATAGATTGATTTTGGGACACATCACAAGTGGATGTAGAGTCAGTATTCCAACTCGTTACACAGGTTAGAGACCCTGAGTTCACATGCTACAAGAACACTTGGGTCAGGTTGATTAAACTATAGTTTCATGTTAAAAAAAGTGTGGCATCATGATTGTAGATAATTTGTTAGAACATAAGTTAAGTTAGGTTGATTTGATACTCTTATACTTACTTTATTTTACTAGATGATTCACATTGGTACATCAAACTGCATTATAGGTTGACCTAGCAATACTTAAATCATTAATCCTAATTATAACATGATCCATTAGAACTAATACATATTAAACTTCCATCATTAATCCATTTACGACATTCGATGCATCTTTTAAACACGATCCTAGGTCACAACCAAGTTGACTAAATAAACCCTTTCAATAACCTATCAACCTTCGTATTAGCAATAAAATTAATTAACCCCATCCAATATCATTATAATCCTTTAAACAAAACCCAATATAATTACTCAATCCACATTAGATTTCCTAACACATTTAAAATAAAGTCCTTACAACACAATAATTTTATCCAATTATATTATGAAAAGATGCATTTAAATTTCTTAAAGAACTATCATAATTTTACAATTAATTGATAAAAATAATAATTAAATTCACTTCTTTTATTTGAAAACAAAATCCTAAACTATATTTAATCACATATTATTTAAATAAAAATAACTAATTTAATTACAAGAAACAATATATATCACATTTCCTACTTTTCTTAAAAATACTTAATGCTACATATTAACATAACTCACTAATATAAACTTTATTTAAATTCTACCCTTTTAAAAATAAATGAAAACACATTCCATTAATTATTATTAACTTTAAATAAACAACTAAACTATGCAATTAATTACAAACTAAAATCTATTAAACAATTCCTAAACTAACCTAACCCTACTACCCTACCCTATTTCCCTACCCACTTCCCATCCCATCAACCTCTCCCTTCCCATGTCCCATGTGCCAAGTGGGAGGAGGTGATGCGATAAGAAGATAAGAAGACAAGGCTGGAAGAAAGAATTAGAACTACTAAGGAAGAGGTAAAGTGGTTTGTTTAAAAACTTTAAGTTTGGGGCTCAAAAAGGTAGCCTTCATAAAGGTAAATTAAACAAGTTTTGAAAGTAGGGCAGACCAAGTCAAAAGACAATGGTACATATGGTAGGGATATGGGAACCTTTTCATGGTGGATGGCTCTATGTCCAAGGATGGTGGCAACCCAATAGGACAACCCCGCCCCCCCTTAAAAAAAACAAAAAATCATACAAGGTAAGTTATAGTGTTGATTTCTCTTTTTTGTTTTATTGAAACAAGGGCATGTCACTTCCTGCGCCCATAAAGGTAAGGGTAAAATGGGTGTGGGACCTATGAGGTGTCCCTTCATTGCATTAATATATTAAAATATAAATGGTGTATGTTAATAATTATGCCTTTCCTATTAATTAAACAATTGGGTTTGCACTAACAAGGGTTAATAGGAGGGGTTTAGTGTTCTAACCACATTGTTAGTGAGGGAATCATAGGAGGAATATTATCTGTCACAAATGGGAATTAAAATTATTTCTGATACATTTTCCAGAGCGCTATTTTTTCTCTCTCATAATTGGGAGTTGCATTTTTTTTATTTACTATTCCTCCTTAACAATGTATTTCTTTTTGGAGTTAAATAGATGTATCATGAATTATTGTTTATGCATTCTATTAAGTGAATTGTGTATAAAGTATAGGTCATAGGTAATTTATTATTTAGTGTTACAATTTGATTAATAATCCATTGCTACGATGATTTTCTCAACAAGATTTGATGATGCAATATTGAATTTAATGTATAATTGTTTGATCACATTGTTATAAAAACCTAGATTCCAAAGAAGGAAATAGAGAGTATTAAACTTGAAATTATGAAAGGTGGTACATTTGAACACAAGTTATGATTTGCAATCCAATAAAACTTGAACACATAACTTTCTCATTTTCACAAATGAATAAATTTCCATTTACAATATTGGAGTCTACAACATCTGATCCATTCCATTTCAAAATCCATCTTCAACATGAAAGAACAATACAATAGGTGATGCTACAATGGAGAAGTCTCCAACACAATGAAATCAAGAACACCATCCATGCTTCAAATCCAAAATGGATCCATCATAAGGTCCATCCAAAATCTGCAAAAGAAAACATAAAATTAACCATGGAGAGCTCACCTCCCATCTTAGGTCTCAAGGAGACCACCCCCGAACTAGGAGAACCGGTAACCAACGGGTGACATCCACACATTCACACAACACAAACACAACAATAAATAACCATCCAAGGTTTTCACAATAGGATTCATCTTAAACCCATAATAAGGGGTGAAGGTGGACTTCCATGTAGGAGATTTACAAATGAATACATACAATAACCATGCCTTTCCCAAGGCTAGAATCCACATACATTTTTCCATACATTTTTCTATACATTCTCCTCCTTACCTCCCCTAATCAAGATCAATAACATTGGCATGCAAGGGCCCATACACCTTGTATTTTTTCTCCTCTTCTCTCCATGAGAAGAGACTCTACATATTCATGGAGTCCAACTAACACCTTCCCCTATACTTGGCCACTTCTTCCCTATCCAAGGGTGAGTAATGCCATTACACCCTTTACAAAACCCCCTCATTCAAACAAAGACAAACACAATAAGCATGGAATCAAACCCAAAATCCCATTCCCTTACATCACAACAACACAAATACATTGATCACATATGCAAGAGAATAATATACATACTAATCTATTTGCAATGGTGGAGACCAACCTTCACAAGTGTTATGGTAAAATGATGCTTGAGAAGAGCCCAATACATTTTTTTTATTCTCCAATCAAAAATCCTAATGTCTCTAAAAAAAGAGAGTGGGTGAACACCCTCTAACTCTACAAAGAGGTTCTAAAAAGGCCTCTAAATCCTATCCACCCACCAACATTAAATTCAAAATTGACCCCTAAGTCCTTTGGCTATCCTTTTTCCCCTAACATAAATGCAAGATTGGAAAGGAGTGTTGGTTAGGGTAAAAAGCCAAGACTCACTCCATTTTCGTAACATGTGAGTAATGGGTTATTAAGAGGGTCACCAAGGCCACTAGGGGGTGTTAGAAGTGTTAGAAATGTTTCTAACTCATACCCCTATCACTAAGGTACTTGGATTTTTCTAGAATTAGTTTTTAGGACCATTTTTTAGCCTCTAGAAGTGACTAGAATAAAATTTAAATTTAAATAATCTAATTGGTGGAACTTTACAAGTATCTCCAAAAAAATGGGGTTTAATTAGGTTCCTAATAAGTTGGTTAGGCTTAGGATTACATTTCCAACCTTAGTAGACATGTCATTACATAAACAAATAACAAGTGTCAAGTGACACTACAAAATAACATAACACAACATTGACATGCCACTAAGTACATAGTGAAAACAACTAATACATACATACAATTTATGGTCATGAATTAAATCACTTAAAAATGAGGTTCAAATCTCTTCATTAGATTCAACATTGGCTTTATAGTTTGCACATATGGTTTCTTACTGATTTTTTGATAATTTCCATGGTAATTTTCCTGCACACTAAACTAAACATCAGTAGCTCAATAAAATCACACACACACACACATACATCAAATTTCATAATAAATTGATTGAACATTCTACATTTTCATTTAATAAGCTTTTCCTATTTCTGCACCTGATAACCATAATTGATTACATAATCAAAATAACATAACATATTTTTCCATTTGAATTAAAATACTTAAATAATCATCATAATGAATGCGCATACCCAAAAACATCATAAACATCATCAATAAAGTATATTGAAGTAATAATCACATGACATAAATAATTCTAATAATGTCTAGTCTATCAAATATAATGTCCCAAAATATCAAATCATAATGTATCAAAATAAGTGTATCAGCTAAGCTATGATGGGTTGGGGTGAGGTCTCACATCCTCCCCCACTAGGCATGAACTTCTTCCTGGAGTTCATAAAAAAGATATGGGTACTGAGATCTTATCTGTGCTGCGTCCTCCCATGAAGCCGTGACCTCATCATAACAATCCCATCGGACCCTAACCTAGTCTAGCTCTCTGTTTTGTAGTGAAAGTGTCCATCAAGCTATAATACGAATGGGCTCTAGTTCTAGCTTCCCATCTAACTCCACCTATAAGAAATCCCAATCTATCACATGAGTCTCATCATAAATATATCCTTGAAGTACATAAACATGGAACACATCATGGATTCTTGACAGGCTAGGTGGAAAAGCTAGACAATATGCAACTGGTGCTATCCTCTCTAAGATCTCAAATGGTCCAACAAACCAAGGTGCCAACTTAGATTCCTTTCCAAATCAGATCAGACTCTTGTGTGTTTTCACTTTGAAGAAGACTCTATCTCTGACCTTATACTCTCTATCAATCCTCTTTGCATCTACATATTTATTTTGTCTATCTTGTGCCTCTCTAAGACGCTGTCGAATAAAAACCACCTACAACTCCATCTCTTTGACTAACTAATAGCCAATAGATACTCTATCCTTGATCCTATCCCAAATCAAGGGTGTCCTGCAAGGTCTTCCATACAACGTCTGATAAGGTGGCATACCTATAGATGAATGGTGCCCATTCTTAAAGGCAAACTCAACCAGATGTAGGTATTCCTCCCATTTGACCTGATGGTCCATCACATACATGTGCAACATATCCTCCAATACCTTATTAACCCTCTTGGTCTGACCATCTATCTGAGGGTGATACACTATACTAAAATTGAGCCTAGTACCCAATGCTATCTGTAACTCTCTCCAAAAGGCTGATGTGAACAATGAATCTCTATCAGAGATGATCTTACAGGGAATGCCATGAATTCTAACAATATCCCACAAAAAACACCTGAGCTACATCTCATGCTGTGAATATAGTACACACGGGTGAGAAGTGGGAAACCTTGGTCAATGTGTCAACTGTCACCAAGATGGCATCAGGGTGGTGAGAAGACATGGGAAGGCCTATAATAAAGTCCATAGATATAGTATCCCACTTCCACTCAGCAATCTCATGTGGCTGTAGAAGCCCACCAGGGTGGCAGTGCTCTGCCTTCACCCTTTGACACTCTAGGCATCTCACAACAATACTAGAAATTTGCAGTCTCATTCCTGGCCAATGGTATAACTATCTCAAATCTACATGTAATTTCTTAACACCAAGGTACACTGCATACGGTGCTATGTGTGCCTCAAGTACAATGAACTCATGCAAATCCCTATTGGAAGGTACATAGATACACCCTCTATGATGTAATAGTCCATCAGACTCCAAGGAATACTCTAAATAATTCCACTCTAAGGGTATTTGAGAATGCACTAACTGAAAAAACTCTGTATAAAAGGAATCCTCTAGAAAATGATGTAAGATACACTCTCTGAAATCGATACAAGTAGTCACAGATGAAATCTCATGGTGTCTCCTACTCAAGGCATCTGCAACCACATTCTCCTTCCCTTTGATGTAATGACCATCAAAATCATACTCACAAAGGAACTCCATCCACCTTCTCTGTCTAGCATTAAGGTTCGGTTGAGTGAAAATATAATGCAAGCTCTGATGGTCAGAATGAAGCTTGAATCTATGACCTAGAAGGAAGTGTCACCACCTCACTAAAGCATGAACCACTGCAGCAAGATCTAGGTTGTGAGTAGGGTAATTAAGCTCATGAGTCTTCAAGTTCCTAGAATTTTAGGAGATAGGTCATCCATCCTACATAAGGACTTCCCCTATACCATCTAATGATGTATCTATGCACACCACAAAGTCTTCTGAAGGGTCTAGCATTGTAAGTATTGGTACACTCATGAGGGCTCTCTTAAGCTCCTAAAAATCTCTCTCACACTTCTCTTTCCACTCATATTGCTTTCCCTTTCTTTGAAGGGAGGTGATAGGGTGTGCCAATCTAGAAAATCCTGAAATGAAGCATCCGTAATACCCCGCTAACCCCATAAAACTCCCCACCTCAGTGACACTGGTGGGTATTGACAAATCCATAATGGCTCAGATCTTCGATGGATCTATTGAGATCCCATCCCTAGATATAACATGACCCAAATAATGTACCTAAGGTCAGAAGAACACACACTTTGACAAGCTTCCAAACAACTGGTTCTCTCTCAACCTCTACAAAACCTGCCTCAGGTGCTCCTCATGGTCCTTCTCATCACAAGAATATATAAAAATATCATCTAGGAACATGACCAAAAACTTATCCAAAAAGGTACAGAACACCCCATTCACGAGGCTCATAAATACTATTGGAGCATACATGAGGCCAAATAGTACCATGGTGAACTCGTAGTGACCATACCTCATATGAAATGTAGTCTTGTGGATATCACTCTCCAAATTCTCAACTGATGATAACCTAATTTCAGATCTATCTTTGAGAATACTCGAGCACCCTGTAAGTGATAAAAGAGATCATCAATCCTAGGAAGTGGGTATCAGTTCTTAATAGTTACTTTGTTCAACTATTGATAATCAATGCACAACCTAAGGGCTCCATTCTTTTTCTTCACGAAGATCACCAGTGTACACCAAGGTGACACACTAGGTCGAATATGCCCTTTCTCCAAGAGAAATGCCATTTTGCAGTTACTAAAGGAAAATTATTAGGGCATATAGTATCCAAGGATGGGGTGAGAATAGACCCTGAGAGGATTGCAACAATTGATAATATTGAGGTTCCTAAGAGTATTAAAAAGATCCAATCCTTCTTTGGACAAATAAACTTTGTAAGGAGATTTGTCCCAAACTTTTTAGAAGTAATTAAGCCAATTGCTATGATGTTAAAGAAAGGTGTAGACATGAAGTGGACAAATGAAGCTTTGGAAGCATTTTTAAATATTAAAAAGGAAATTAAGGAAGCTCATATTCTGAAGTCCCCTGATTATGCTAAGCTATTTCAATTATTTTCCTTTGCATCATATCACACCATTGTTGTTGTCTTACTAAAAAAGAATAATGAAGGATATGAAAAACCAATAGAATTCTTTAGTAAAACCCTTCAAGCCTCTGAATTAAATTATGATATCAATGAGAAACAAGCTTATGCACTTGTAAAGTTAGTAAAGTCCTTCAGGCCTTATTTGGTAGGAGAAAAAGTGATAGCCTATGTTCCTAATGCAGAAATAAAGGATATCTTTAGACAACCAGACGTCACTAGGAGAAGATGTAGATGGGTAAATCAGATTCTTGAATTTGATATAGGGATTCAAATCACTAAGATTGTTAGAGGACAAGGATTAGAAAGGTTAATGGAATAATCAAATATGGATGCATTACAAGTGAATCAAATTGATCTAAGTGAAACCCATACAAGTATTGAAAGATGCCCTTCGTACACTAACATAGTACATTTCTTAAAACACATGAAATGCCCTGATAACCTTACTAATAGTCAAAAGAGGACAGTGAAATTGCAAGAATCTAACCATATTTTGATACAAGGAGACTTATATTGGAAAAATAGGGATGGTATACTTCTCTTGTGTCTAGATACATACCAAGCTAAAAAGGTTCTTAAGGATCTCCATGATGGAGCAAGTGGTGGAAACTTTTCAGCAGAAACCACTATACACAAGATATTGAATGCATGATACTATTGGCCTTGCATATTTAAGGACTTCCATGAATATGTTCAGAAGTGTGAAGCATGTCAGAAGTTTTTTAGGGAAACTCAAATATAATGGTGCATTACCTTTAACCCTATGTTACTGAAGAACCATTCCAAATGTGAGGAATTGATTTCATAGGTGAAATTATTGATAAATATAGTGGTGGACATAAATGGATTTTGGTAGCCATTGATTACTTCACCAAGTGGGTGGAAGCCATACCAACTAGACAAGCTACTAGTAAGGTGGTAATAAAGTTCTTGACTGAAAAGATATTGACAAGATTTCATGTTCCTCAGAAGATTCTTTGTGATAATAAATACTATGTGTTTCAGATCTTTAGAATTCACCTTGTTTCATGAGAAATATGGGATAAAGATTTCTTACTCATCCCCTTATCATCCTTAGGGAAATGGCCAAGCAGAATCTAGCAACAAAAATATAATGAATTTTATCAAAAGAATGTTAGATAACAACAAAATATCATGGGATTCAAAATTTCCATTTGTACTTTGGGCAGACAGAATCACAATTAAAAATTCTATTGGATATGCCCCATATGAACTTGTTTATGGAAAGAAATCTCACTTACCACTAAAAAATTTGTTGCCAGTAAACAAGTTTGTAAATAATGAGCAATGGGAAGAAGTGGATTTCATGGAAGACAAACTCCAACAACTTGCAGAATTGGATGAAATAAGGAATCAAGCACATAAAATAAATCAAGAATTATAGTAGAAAGTGAAATATTTGTTTGATAAGAAGACTACATAAAAGAAATTTCAAGAAGGAGATATGGTTTTAAGATGGAATGTTAAAGATCAAGGAAAATGCAAACGTCGAAAGTTTTATGCTCTATGGGTAGAAACTTTTGTTATTTCTAGTAAAGGAGGTGAGAATTCTTACTTCTTATAGGATTTGGAGGGTTATAATCATGAAATTCCTTTGCATGGTTGGTATCTTAAACCTTTTTTCCATTAAGGATGACAACATGAAGGTTTGTATTTCTTTCTTATCTTTGCATTATGTATTATATTCTTGTATCTTTTTAATGGTCTACTTTTCTAGAGATAACTTGAATCTTGCTGTGTTTAGGTATAAACACACATCCCCAAAAAGAGATACCAGTGGAACCCATGTCTATAAATCAATTTGTATCCATAATCAGTCAAGGAAGTAACTCTTTGCATCTAGCTATTTATCTTCGATAGCATTTTGATTTACATATTACACTTTTAATTATGTTTCTTAGGTCTTTTAGTAAGTGTTATATCATTTGAATCCATATCTATAATAGATATACTTGTCTACCATTGATTTCTTCTTATTTCCTCTATGATACAGATAAAAAGAGAGCAAGGTCAAAGTTGAAGAACAATTATTATAATCAACACACAGTTTGTGAAGCTATATGATCGTACAATTACCCTCTGCTTACCTATAAGCATGGTGGTGCAATGAGGAAGTGAGAAAAGTCTTCTATCCATCATAGGGTGGCAAAGTATTATGGTCTTGACCTCCATGATAATCGATAATAGTCAAATTGAGTTATCGACAGTTGAAAATTCATGACGAATATACACCTAGATTCTATTAAATTGACTTGGTACCATATAATGATTGACACATGTCCTAGAGAGTCAGCTAAACTAAAGCTACACTGAGTCGCATCCAATCAAATCAAGATTTGATCCAATGGTCGAGTGTGATGGCACTATCTCAAGCCACACAACGTTTAAACATCACACAATGGGAAAAAGGATGACAGGTGTCCTGGTCCCACCAAGATATACATGTGGAATTACATGGATACAGGTGTTTGCATTTGGTTGGAAGGAAAAAATGATTAGACTAAACAGAGGTGCATAAAGTGGAATAAAGAACAAACTACTTAAAGGCATCTTTTAGCCCATGATTTAAATCAAGGGCTTAGACTTAATCTCGCAGGTAAAAGTAATCGATAGATAAATAAGGCATTTGAGGCAAATCTACGACCACAAGATATGAGATCTATGGCTCTACGCGATGGCGTGATAAGGAGATGACCAAACATTAACCACTACGCGATAGCATAAGATGCGACACATGGAGACAATGGAAAACAACAAAAGGCTTTAGAAAAAATATTATAATTAATTTATTATGTGGCATTTTAAATATTAAACCTTTGAATATACTTAGGGTTTGCTTTATTATTGATTATTTGACTTTGCATGCAGAAAAAAAGGTGGTGAACATGGTTTGATCAGATGGTCCAAATTATTGATGTCGGGATGAATGGTCACATGCAGACATGATAAAAAGAGGTCACATAAGAATGATTGACACCATGGTTGCAGTTGATAAAAGGTGACAAGTTTGATTCCAGAGACTATGTGCAAGAATATCGATGTGATGGATACACCTAGATCCAATGATCCAAAATCATCGATACCAGACAAAGGATATGTTAGAAATGATCGATCTAGTTTTAGGGTTGACAATACCAATGATATTATCATACTGGATAGGGTTATTGATATATCAACAATAATATCTGATGCCATACATATATTATGAATGTAACTATGGATGGATATACGATTGGAGTATCATCATGATGCAGATCTATTGATTAAGTTATTTTCATAGACATATGAAAGACTTGTTAAATTATTATGAGAACTAATCAAATGATAACTGTTATTGAATAGGGATAATTGATTATTCCTTTGTTGTAATTAAATATTCAGTTATTCATCACTAGGTTAGGTATTTTTTAGGAAGCGTCATGTTGATTTGAATCTTGTCTGCATCCTTTGACTTTCATACTTATAGAGATACCAAGATGAACACATGGGGATGATAATAAGACTTATTGTTACTATAGATAGATGGAATAGATGGATCAATAACTGCAAATGTGAACTCTATTTTACTATTTTCCATAATCAATAAAGATAAGTCCTTTTTCTTCATGTATGGAATTATTTCATTAATCATTTTACAATTAGTCCCTCAAATAAACCAGTAAAACTTCTTCAAAGTGATATTTTGATGTGCATGATTCTTGATTCAATTCATAGTCTATATTTCAATTGGTTTTTTCATTTTGCATGGTTAAATTCTGTTGATTGAGGCCTCGGTCGATTGGTCTATCATTTGAGAAGTATTATCCTTTTGAAATATCTTTGAGTTTGTTCTAGGTTTCATGTAAATTTCATAACACCTTTGAAGTGATAAGTTTCATGAAAAACTATCTCTAAGGTTAAACATAGGATTGGAATGATATTGACTCTATTGCCCATAGTTCATATCTTGAATCCATCAAACATTCTTTTGATTCTTGTAATATTACATTTGAACACTTTAATAAAACATTGGTCTTAGTTTTAGAATCTTAATAGTACTTTGCCATAATTTGAGAGAAAGGAGTTTGGTACATATATTATCTTCTTTAAAAATCCCTAAGGATTTGGGAGATAAATTCTAGGGTATAGGCCCACCAACCTTGGTTCTACAGAGCCAAAACTGCAGAAGGTTGATACTTGGAATAGGTTGAAACCTTGTTTGTTGGCAAGTCACTTGGGTTTCTCATCATTGGATAGGCAAAATCCATAGGAAATCCAATCTGTTGATTTGAGCACCAACACTAAGGATGTAGGATCAACAAGCTAACCATGTGTAGGTATCTTAGCAATCCTAGAATAAATGTAGAGGGAACCATCAAGAGCTTTAATAGTCCTTGAATTATTAAAGGTGATTGAGAGTTCCCCAGGTCTTTTATTCTTAGGTTGTCTTTGAGGTTTAGGTTTAGGTTTAGGTTTAGGATTAGGTTGAGGTGAAGGAACTTGAACATGAGGTTGAGATTGAGGCTGGGTTGGAGATACAGGTTGAGACAAAACAACATGCTCCACATGGTTAACAATATGATTGAGATCATCCATCTTTGAATCATAAACAATATCCATAGAAGATGGTTGAACAATGGTATTAGTATCATGTGTAGGCAAAGGATTCATATAGATTTGGAGGTTTTGTTTAGGAGGAGAGATAGATTTGTTCCCACTACCATTAAAATTATCAACAGATAAAGCATTAGAATCAGTTAAGTCTTGAACCTTATGTTTTAGAGAATAACACTTCTCAGTATCATGGCCATTCTGATGATGGTATTAACAAAAGGCTTTGGGATCAAGGGATTTGGATGCCATCATAGTAGGAAGAATAGGTCGAATAGGATGAAAAGTAATCACATTAGCATTCAACAACTTACTCATAATAGAATGTAAAGATTCAAAAAGAGGAGTAAACGTACGATTCAAACAAAAAGCAATGGATGTAGAAGTGGCATTGTTGGATGCAACAATGAATTGATTAGCAACTGCATTTGCTTGCTTATTTATCTTGACACAGTTGTTAGGTTTATGAAACTTGTTGGGATTAGGAGCAACATCACTCTTATCAACTAGAACAAGAGTCATTGGAGTGTTTCTCTCAAATCGAATCACTTGTAATTGATAATGATGAAGCGTTGCACAAAGTGATTGAAAAGAGGTAAATTCAGTAAGCAAAATCTTATCTCTAATATCCTTTTGAAAATTTGAAATAAACATATGTTGAATATTAATATCAGGAACATGATAAGAAATTTGAGCATACAAATGCTTAAATCTAACAATAAATTCAGTCAATTTTTCTTTTGTGTTTTGTTTACAATTCATCAAATCAGTTAACGACAATTGCGAACCAATTTTATTTTGGAATTGTTTGATAAAGGCATTAGCAAGTCTTGAAAAATAATCAATAAAATAAGGAGGAAAGGAACAATACCATTGAAAAGCCTATCATGAAAATTTCTAGCAAACACCTTGGATAAAATCCTATGGTCATGAGCATAGTCACTACAAAGGATTTGAAATGTTTTAACATGAGTGACAGGATCTCCCTTACTAGTATAATACTCAAGACAAGGCATATCGGCTTGCTGAGGGACAAGATCATGAATAATGTCTAGGGATAAATGACTACACATGTCACATGTAGGAATACTAAACTTGGATTGAGTTAAGGATGCAAGTTGTTGTTGTAAAGAGGACACATTTTGAGCCAGACTAATGATTGTGGAATCAGTAGAAGAAATAGGAGGCATAGAAACATTAGGAACACTAGGAAAAGTGTAGGAAGTGGAGGGAATGGAAGACACAACTGATGGAACACTTGGAACCACAGTTGGAAGAGGATTGGAATAGGTAAAAGGAACACTATGATAAGAAGGATATGAGGTAGGTAGAGACACCGATGAGACACTCACAGGAAGAGATTGAAGTGGAAGATTTGAAGCTAGAGGATTAGAATATGGAAGAGATGTAGTCACTAAAGGAGAAGTATAAGTAGGAATACTAGGTAAAGGAATGGAAGAAGGTTCCACACAAGTGACAAGAGGAGTGAATACTAGAGCTTGAGCTTCTTGACCTAAAGGTTTGAAATTTAAATGCATAAGATGAGTGATACCACATAAGAGATTAATACCTTCATCACTATCATGAATGAATTTCTTAAGGGCTTCTGTAGCTTTAATAGAATCTTGATTATTATTTTCTTGAATATGACAATTTCCCATTTTATCAAGTTCAGTTGAAAGTTTTTGGACTTGTTTGGGAGGAGCTTTTAAAGAATCATCCTCATCACGAGATGAGTGAGAAGATTTTGATGAACTATAACTAATTAAATGTGTGAAGATGATAAGTTGATGATCACCAAGATGTAGAAAGTTAATGTAAGAGATTAAATTATTTAATGTATTGTATTGTCATTGATGTCAACTTGATATAATCTGATTGGTTATATACATATTGTCTAAGACTTCAAAGAACCAAATAAATAAAGGTTATGTTATTGGTAATGCATAAAAGTTTAGTATACACCAAGTGACAACAAACACTAATGAACGGTGCACACCGACGAAGAGAGAAACCCGAGAGAAGAGTCACAGTAATACTCAAGAAAGATACTTGAGCAAGAATTATTGACAAAACCAAAGAGATATCCGAGCAAAACTAAAATTCATAGTGTTGCCCGATGGATAGACAACCTCAATGGACAGACAACCCCAATGGACAGAGATGCTTGAGGAAAATTGAAGTCAAGACCAAGCAAACAAGGAGTTAAACACCGATCTGAATTGAAGTTCAAAAATGACAAAAGACTTAGCTGGCAGGAGCTAAACATGGAGTTAACTGATTGATTACACTATTTTCATTGACCAGTTAAAAGATAGAGATAAGATAGAGTTTTAAAGATAGTTTTATTCCAGTTGTCTAAGAGAAATCTGCGGGATAAAACTAAAGCAAGATTTAAAGAAAGAATGATGATATTTTTAGATCACATCAAGAACAAGACAAGAAACTAGAAATGGTGAAATCATGTCTATAAGAGAGACAAGCTAATTCATTATGAATAGGTGGGTGATTAGAGAAGAAAATGCTAAAGAGAATACTGGTGAAGAAATAAAATCTTCATATAGTCCTGATCAAACAAGCTAAAGAATAGAGCTGAGATTTCTGTGGACACAGAGAAATAAAGAAACAATATCACTGAGCAAAAAGAAGAGGAGAAAAGGAACAGAAGGGAAACATTGATCAGAAAGGTATTATGAGCTTACAATAGATCTAAACATCTGCAAAGTTTAGTTATATTTATGAACAAATCATTTAATGTTTCAGTTTAACCATTGGATCAGAAAGTCTCTTAACCGAGAAGGATTTAACTATCCTTTATATATTTAGATACATCCCAAGGAGTATCAAAAATTTTCTCATGAAGATAGCATAGTGAAATTCCAGATATCAAGTGAAAAACTATTATATTTAAATCCTCTAACAAGGTCTCACTTAAGAATGTGTTTGTAACCTTTAATAGGGTTGGCTCTTCATAGAGCTCACTTCAGAAGAGTGAAAATTTTGGGTTACTGGTCCCAATTGGTTTATCCCTAACAGGGTTTCCATGTTAAAAATCCACGGGTCAAATGTGTATATGGTTCATTGATTTAATGTTTTTCTTTACCCATTACTATAACATGATCGATTGGTAAACACTAAGTCATTTACTGTATTTTGGTAAATAATAGACTACTATTCGGTAAAGCTTAAGAATAAGGATTAAAAGTGAACTTCGAGGAGTATTTATTTGATAAGATTGTTTAAAGGCACTCATCTTGTAGGACTAAAGATAACTAGAGTTTTATATTTGTGGTATAAATTTTTGGATTGAATTATTGGATTAATTTTTGAGGCCACTAATTCACCCCCCCTCTCAGTTATTCTAACAATTAGTATCAGAGCTTGTGTGCTGAGAAAGGGAGTTTAAAGAGTCAAGAAAAAGATCACAAGATGAGAAAATAGTATGTTCCTAAGTTGAACAAGGAACACTTTGCATCATGGAAAAGAAGGATAAGACTCCACCTATCAAGTATTGGAAATGATGTTACTCAATACTTAGATACTGAATATGTGTTGCCTATAGGACCTCACACACTTGATCAATTGAGAGAAAAGCATGAACATAATTCTATGATGATAGAACTTGCTTCCTCACTCTCTGATGCTGAATTTGAAGATGTCAAAACATGCACCACTGCAAAGAAAATGTGGGACAAATTAAATATAGTACATGGAGGAGATGAAAATGTGCTAAGAGCTAAGGCATAATGATGCAGAGTAACACACCGGAAGCAAGCCACCTACCTAGAATGCCTCTAGGACCTCCAAATATTCAAATCACATATCCAAACCTTAGGAGCCTTCAAAGGATCCTCCAAGCAATGCCAACAACCTTCTAGTAAGGTTTTATTCACTCCTCCAACACAAGGAATAGAAAAACAAACTTTGTCTCAAAAACTTGTTTAGGGACACCTTCCCTTAACTAGGCCAAGTTGTACCTCAGCAACCCTT
>MU224677.1:597778-636367 GCA_018584345.1 Thuja plicata | reverse complement strand
CACACACACACTTTGCAATTATCAACATCTCGACGCTTCTCAAGTCATAGACGCTGCCCAACCAATACTGAGCATCAAGAACAGCGTTATTGAAGGAGTAGAGAGAGACAATAGAAGCTTCAAGCTTTGAAGGGTTTGCATTCGTTTGTCTTACTTTTCGTTGTTTGTACATTTTATTGCTTACGTTTCCATCATTCATTTAGTAGTTATTGCTTAATAAATTTGCATGCACTTGTGAACCTTGGCTACTAACCCCAGCCCTTGGAAAGCTGTGGGAAACCGGAGAGAGAGGCGTACAGTAAGCTATTCTCTCTTGATGATATTAACACCACTTTTTTAATGGATATAAATGAAGACATATGGTTGTGGCATAAAAGGTTATGTCATGTGAATTTTGACAACATAGTTAGGATAAAAAATTTAAAAAAAAAAAGGATTACCAAGAATGTCAAAGCCCGAGCATGTCATGTGTAAGAATTGTCAAAAAGGTAAAATGACAAAGTCTAGTTTCAAGAGAAAAACCTACACATCTAATGCCATTCTAGAATTAGTCCATACCGACCTATGTGGACCCATGAGAAAAAAGAGCTACTATGGAGATAAATACTTCATTCTATTTGTAGATGATTATTCTAGAATGGTGACAATTATGTTCTTAAAAGAGAAATTAGAGGCATTCAAGATGTTTAAATGGTATAAAGCTATTATGGAAAAACAAAGTGGTAAGGAACTGAAATTCCTAAGGTCAAATAGAGGAGGAAAATTCATTTTTGATGAATTCACTAACTTTTGTAATGAGCATGGAATACAAAGACACATTTTTGCACCGAGACCACTACAACAAAATGGGATTGCTGAGAGAAGGAACATATCAATTATTGATTATGGAAGAACACCGATGATTGAGAAAGGAATCACTCAAAAAATATAGAGGGAAGCTATTAGTACTGCTCTCTACAAATTGAACATATTACAATTGAAGAAAGACACCAATAAGACACCCTATGAGATATGCTATGGATACACACCCAATGTAAGTTACTTCATAATTTTTGGTAGTCAATGTTATATTTTGAAAGATGATAGAAATGGAAAGCTTGAATCCAAAGGTGAAGAAGGAATATTTTTAGGGTATTCTACCAAAATCAAGGCTTATAAATGTCTTAACAAGTCCTCTAACAGAATCATTAAAAGTGCAAATGTCAGAATAGATGAATTTGTAGAGAAAAATGATGAAGAAAGAAAAAAGGAACTAGAAGACTACAACAAGTTTGTCTACAATGAACAACCTGACACTCTTCCCAAGAAAAAATGTATCACTCCTGAGCAACATAACAATGCACTCGAGCATCAGGCTGCAAATACTAAAAATTAGGAAATTGCTCAAGATAATACACCAAGCAATGGAGATTAGAATGAAGGCCAAGATGATGATCAGAATGATGAACAAAGAGGTGAACTAATACTTTCCAAGTATGTTAAAATACACCATCCATAGAACTAGATCATAGGAGACAAGAAGGTTAGAATGAGAACAAGAAGTAAGTCACTACACACTAGATGTTTAATTTGTGATTTTGAGCCTAAATCTGTTAATACCACACTTGAGAATGAAGAATGGATTAGTGCTATGAATGAAGAGATAGAGAAGATTGAGAAGAACAAAACATGGACACTAGTACCGAGACCAGATGACAAAAATGTCATCGGTACTGAATATATATTCAAAAATAAGCTGAATGAGAATGGAGAAGTCACAAGGACCAAAGAAAGAATAGTATGCAAGGGATATGCACAAGAAGAAGGTATTCACTATGGATAAACCTTTGCATCCATTGATAGGCTAGAAGGAGTAAGAATTTTACTTTCTTATGCTTCATACAAAGGATTCAAGGTATACCAAATGGATGTCAAATTGCATTCCTAAATGGAATACTAGAGGAAGAAGTATACATTGAACAACCATAAGGGTTTGTTGATCCTAACAAGAGAAAAATGGTTTGTAGACTACACAAAGCCTTGTATGGATTGAAACAAGCACCAAGAGCATGGTATGAAAGACTTCATTCCTATCTCATAAGTATTGTATTTGTAAGAACTAGTGAAAACAATAATTTGTATTTAAAAGAAGATACCGATGATAACATTTTAATTGCTAAAATATTTGTTGATGATATCATATTTGGAGGTAATGATATACTATGCAAATCATTTTCTAATGAAATGAGAAAAGATTTTGAGATGACAATGTTTGGAGAGATCAAATTATTTCTTGGTCTACAGATTCTTCAACAAGATACAGACATATACATCACACAATCCAAATACATCAAGGAAGTTCTCAAAATATTCAAGATGGAAGAATCCAAGCCAATTGGAACACCTATGGAAAGAAAATGCAAACTGAAAAAGGAAGACAAGTCACCCGAGGTAAATTAAACATTATATAGATCAATGATTGGAAAGCTAATGTATGTTGTTCATACTAGACCAGATATATCACATGCAGTTGGAATAGTTGCAAGATTCTCTGCTAATCCCAAGGAATCACACATGACTTCTGTCAAAAGTATTTTGAGATATCTAAAGAATACCGAGGACTATGGTCTCTAGTATAATAAAGAAGGCAAATTTGAGCTTCAAGTCTATACCGATGTTGATTGGGCTGGAAACTTAGATGATAGAAAGAGCACAATAGGAGGAGCATTATTTATGGGTGACAGAGTTGTCACATGGATAAGTAAGAAGCAAGAATTCATCTCACAATCTACTGGAGAAGCATAATATATGGTTGCTGCTGCAAATTGCTCTAACATTGCATGGATCAAGAAATTACTGGAAGGTATGAATATGAAAATTCTTGAACTAGTAATTATCTATTGTGATAATATAAGTGTAATTAACATTTCAAAGAACCCAATCATGCATGTTAAGACAAATCATATTTCTATCAAGTATCATTACTTAAGAGAACAAGTGCAAGAGAAAGAGGTGATACTGGAAAATGTTCAATCCAAGGAACAATTAGTA
Source organism: Thuja plicata (assembly GCA_018584345.1). Classification (NCBI taxonomy): domain Eukaryota; kingdom Viridiplantae; phylum Streptophyta; class Pinopsida; order Cupressales; family Cupressaceae; genus Thuja; species Thuja plicata. The sequence goes on along the minus strand of MU224677.1, from coordinate 633,337 downwards.
GACATATTCACCAAGCCATTTCCTAAAGATACATTTGAGTACCTGAGAAATAGACTAGGGGTCTGACCCTTCTCTATTAGTCATTAAGCTGAATAGGAGGCTGCATCAGCCTACACACAATCAGAAGATCATTCATGTTGATGCAAGCAAAGAGATGGAATACACAGATTTATCTGTACATAGAAAGGTACATATAAGCACTGAACACCAGAGATATTAATAAAAATCTATATTGTTGATGGAAAGGAAATTCAAGGAATACATTAAATAAAGATAGATGAGTTTGGCATTGTTGTCAAAGGGAGAGATGTAACTTGTAAGGGAGAGATGTAACTTTTGGTGGAGGGATGTAACTTATGGAGAGATGACTAAAGGGAGAGAATACATCCAAAGGGAGAGAAGTATTCAATGAAACACATTGTTGTCAAAAGGAAAAAGAGATATGCATTAGAGAGAGGAACAATTAAATAGAGATAAAAATATCAAAGAAAGATTCAAAGAAACATCCATCCAAGGAAGAGAATTGGAAAAGTTAACATTGCATATCTATCCAGAAAAGGGAGAGAAGATTCTACAACAAAGAGAGAAACAAAGTTAGAGGTTTCTACATCTATCCAGTAAAGGGAATAAAGAATGAAGAAAGTAATCTGCAAGAATCAAATCTAATCTAGAAGAGCTTACCAAGAGTCATAAATTTGTATTGGCTATAGAAAATAAGTTTGGTAAAGTTTGATGAACTACAACTGATATATTTCATATTGTATTAGTATTATGTAGTGTGTTTCCATCAATGCTAAAGGGAGAGATTGATGAACTATAACTGATTAAATGCTTGAAGATGATAAGTTATGATCACTGAGATGCAGAAAGTTAATGCTAGACATTAAATCAATTAATGTATTGTATTGTCATTGATGTCAAATTGATATAAACATCAATGGATAGTGCACATCAACAGATATAGAACCCCGAGAGAAGATTCACAATGATACCTAAACAAGATACCCAAGCAATAATTACCCACTGAACCAAAGAGATACCCAAGAGGAACTGAAAGTCACAGTGTTCCCCAATGGATAGACAACCCTAACGAATAGACAACCCTGACAGACAGAGATGCCTGAGGACAACTGAATTCAAGACTGAGAAATGAAAAAAGATTTAACTGGTAGGAGAAAAACATGTAGTTAACTGATTGATTACATTGTTTTCATCAACCAATTAAAAGCTAGAGATAAGATAGAGTTTTAAAGATAGTTTTATTCTAGTTTTCTAAGAGAAATCTGTGGGATAAAACTAAAGAAAGCTTTAAAGAAAGAATGGTGAGATTTTTGGATCACATCAAGACCAAGAAAGACAAGAACCTATAAATAGTGAAATCCCGTCTATAAGAGAGATAAGCTAATTCATTATGAATAGGTGGGTGAATAGAGAAGAATATTATAAACAGAATACTGGTGAAGAAATAAAATCTTCATACAGTCCTGATCAAACAAGCTAAAGAACAAAGATGAGATTTTTGCAGACACCGACCAACATAGAAACAACATCACTGAGAAAGAACAAGTGGAGCAAAGGAATAGAAGGGACAAATTGATTAGAAAGGTGTTATGAGCTTACAATAGATCTAAACATCTGCAAAGTTTAGTTGTATTTATGAACAACTCCATGTAGTTTGCGAGAACCTAGAACAAGAGGAAGGTTACTATTAATGGCATTGTTGAGGCTTAGAATTACCACCCCAACTCAGGCATTGGGGCTTTATAGGTATCCTATCGTAACAATGGAAACCTTCTCTAGCTGTGGGTAGAATATATTTGAGAAGGAGTCTTTGGATTCTAGGCCGGTTCCTATTGAATTTGGGTATCAATTTTATACTATCTTCTCTTGATTTTGGGAAGGAAAGAAACTCTAACTAAAATTCCATGAACAAAACTTGAAAAGGTGATACACCAAATAGATTCAGATCTCTCAAAGCTTCAAACTGACACTCACTTAACATACCCTAATGATCTCTACAATATCACTCACTATCCAATACATAGGCTAATTAGAAGGTCACTACTAGGGTTTGACCACAAATAGCAATCTTACTATCAACAACATGCATATTCTGCAAAAGGCTTATATTCTGTAATCTAGAATAGGAAATGATAGAATCCACTAATCTATGCTACAAATGTATTACACTTGAATGCAGAAAATTGAATAGGATTTGAACAAATGATCACCACAAGATGTATGAAAAATGGGGCAACTATATTTTTTTCAAAATTTGTATGTAGTTACATGAATGAATCTCAAAATAATGGAAAGGAATACAAGCATTATCTTGCACAAAATTGATATCAAAAAAATGAACCAACAATGGACACAAAAAACATAACAGATAGCTATAGGAACAAGAAGTTCACTAAAATCTCTTCTCTCTACAATCTTGGATCCCCAAACATGAAGCCAAGGATCCACTATATAGCCCACATGTCTTAATTTTTGAAAATATTTCCCCCCAAAAAGCCCTCCACCCTATCAAACTACTAAACCATATGGCTTAATAAGTGCCCTAAATCAAGTCACTAAGTTTAGCACCCCTAAAGTTGGTAAATAAAAATACATCTAATTTCTATATACACTACCAAATTTATTACATAACAATCACAATGCATAAACCCGAAAAACATAACCTTAAAAGGTATACAATCCCAACATAACCTGACATCATAGAAAACCCTAACTCCACTAAGTCGGCAGTAAAGCTTAACCTTACTAAGCTGACACCATACTATGGAAGTTGATGTAACTCCAACTTGATGTTTGGCCACAGCTCACCATCAAAATGATGAATCCTATTGAGAAGACAGTTTGTTGTATTTCATGGCACAAAAGGTACCATCATGGAATTGTAGAGGGAATGTCGATGCAATGGGAACTGTTATAGCATTTACTCCATCTGTCAGTGGACTTCAAACTCGGGTAAAACACAATGCATAGAGTTTATTGATTTCATTTGTATCTAGGGTTTTCTTCTCTATGACACTGCCATGTTGAATCTGGAAACTATGATTACTGGCAATGTATCCACTTCATTTCTGTGAAGAAGCTCAGGATTCTTGAGCTTTATGAGGAAACAAAGATTGAGTTTTGACTCGCCATAAAACACGACATCTTCTGTTGGTTTCTTCTTTGATAATGCTAAAGTTTTGTAGTCTTTTCTTTGCTTGAACTTAGGCTTTAATAGCGAGTTAACTCTAGCTTGAGATACGCTAGAACAACTTGGACTTTGAGAGTTTCAATGCCATGAAAAATGGCGCTGAATACATTCTTTAAACTTGGGGTTTTGAATTTGATGGTTTGAACAACCACTATAAGTTTAGAATGAACCTAAACTATAGTTAAGAGGTGTCGAGCTCCCCATGAGATTTAGCTTTGAACTGAGGATATCTCACCCACAACTTCATATTCATCCCCAATTTTGATGGTGTGATATGAATGAAGTTGGAAGAAAATAATTTGTTGACCATGACCACCACTGCTTGTAACTTCAGAGAACTCAAGCTTCACTTCCTCTTCTGGTCTTTGCCAGTGACACTTGGCCTCTCCAGATAAGTGATCTTGCACTTTTGTTTACTACAGTTTTAATGTGAAATAAAGGCACTGTTGTAGTCGATAAATATTTTTGCAATAACAATGGGGTTTCTTTCTATACTTTGTTTCTTGTTGAACCCTCCATTGTAGCATGAAACACCACTTGATGTTAGGTTTTGCTATCACTTTGTTGGATACCCACATGGCCTTTTGTCAACAATCTGTATGTGAACTTGCAGATGTGCAAGTTTGTCAATATCTCGATTTGAACTAAGAACATGGCTTCCTTTATGACTATTTTTTTTATGCTTAAAAGCATACCACTTAATTTCTTCAAACATACAACACTACAGTAAACATAAAGCATGTTTATTTTGTCTAGGCCAAACTCCCTTTCTTTGTTCTATTTGAAAAAGACATAAGATCTTTCTTTCCAGTATGCTTACAATGTTTATAAAAAACACAACATTTAGTTTTTCTAATAAAACTATGAGTATATTTTATCAAAAATGGAAATACAACATGTTTAAAACATTATGAAAATGTTATTCCTTTTATTGCAAAAATACTTTGTTCCTTTTAAAATGAATATAAGATACTACCCATGGGGTTCGAGCACGGGCTTGTGACTCCCATGGGCCATACTCATAATGGAAACCCTAATTTAAACATGTATGTCTCATCATCATGAATGTATAACCTACATTATTATCATGAATGTACATTATATCTGAATACAATAGTGTAAGATGTATTTATTTAAATACCCTGCATACATATATCTCTTGAAACTTTATTTGAAGGCATGAAACTGCATTCCTTCGAAGCCATAAATTATCACAGCATCTTTTGAACTCTTTAGAGGGATAATATCTGGTGTTTTTTCCATAATGTAACTATTTTATGTGAATTTTCCTTTTATGAAAGCACATAAACATGCTGTCATTGAAACCTTTGTTCTCTGTTCTTTACTTGCAGTTTCTTTTAGTGATTGTCACTTCTGCTACACATCTTTTCTTTGCAAATTTTACTATTTCAAACAAACAAAAACAACAGTACCTCATAACATAGAAAATATGATCAATCACTAGGCATGTGGTTTCAACATGGATCCTCAAAATGAACTCTTATACCCTTTCTGTATTTGGTATACTTACTGTAACAACATCTCTTGTTATTTCTCACTTGTATAATAACAGTGAACCTCATATTCTTCAAATTCTGCATTTTTCCAGTTTATTAAGGATCTTTCTTTGCTCATGTGTCTCCTGTAGCATCACTTATATTCTTTCATGTATTTTTATCCTTTTCTCCCTTATGCATGTGAGCAGTAACCTCCTGAGATGTAAACAATCTTTCTTGCATGTAATGGCTTATGTGAAGTTTGAGCACGGGCTCGTGACATTCACTGCATTTCCTTTTTTGCTTCTTGCATTTAGTTACACATCCACCTATTTTCACACATATCACCAATCAATCTGTTAGGTCAATAGATAAAATGAATCAATTAATGTTTGTGGGTGAGTATCATCTAGGATGACACTCATTCATGAATGTTGGTTTATTTATTTGTGTTTGTTGAATTAACAGGTTGATCAAATTCTAAAAAAGGTTTCTCAGACAAGAATACTAAATCCCTTTCATTTAGATATCTGGTTATATATACTAGAATAACATGCATCAAAGTGACCATAAATAGAAAAAGGTTTCATGTTTAGAACAAGTCCCTTTAATACTATGTTTCAGATATTGTGGATGCATGTTTTCTTGTTACATTTCAAACAAAAAAAAACAATAGTACCTCATAAAATAGAAAATATGATCAATCACTAGGCATGTGGTTTGAACATGGATACTAAAAATGAACTCTTATACCCTTTCTACATTTGGTACACTTACTGTAACAACATCTTTTATTATTTCTCACTTGTATAATAACAGTGAACCTCATATTCTTCAAATTCTGCATTTTTCTAGTTTATTAAAGATCTTTCTTTGCTCATGTGTCTCCTGTAGCATCACTTGTATTATTTCATGTATTTGTATCCTTTTCTCCCTTATGCATGTGAGCAGTAACCTCTTGAGATGTAAACAATCTTTGTTGCATGTGATGGCTTATGTGAAGTTTGAGCACGGGCTCGTGACATTCACTGCATTTTCTTTTTTGCTTCCTGCATTTAGTTACACATCCATCTATTTGTACACATATCAACAATCAATCTATTAGGTTAGCAAATAAAATGAATCAATTAATGTTTGTGGGTGAGTATCACCCAGGATGACACTCATTCATGAATTTTGGTTGATTTATTTGTGTTTGTTGAATTAACAGGGTGATCAAATTCTGAAAAAGGTTTCTTAGACAGGAATACTAAATCCCTTTCATTTAGATATCTAGTTATAAAGACAAGAATAACATGCATCAAAGTGACCATAAATAGAAAAAGGTTTCATGTTTAGAACAAGTCCCTTTAATACTATGTTTCAGATATTGTGGATGCATGTTTTCTTGTTACATTGATTTCATCAAATTGATATACAGTATTAGAAGAATTGATTATATGAAGTTTGTGTTCCACATATTTCTTAGATCCAACTAGATCTAACACCCCCTTTTCTCTCATGATGTAGGTTGAACCCTAAAAGACCTAAATGAAGATGAAGACATGGACTTTGGAGACCTAGGACCTAACAGACAACCAACAAGCAATCCAACCACAAGGCAATGCATGGGACCCCTACTCCATACTTCTATCATGCTTTCTATTCTACAATGTACTATTTACTTGACATGAAAAGAAATATGAAAAGACACTTGTATATTAAATTCAGTTTGAATGCACAATGTAATTGATCAATTATAAATTGAAACTCTGGAATATGATCAATTCTTAGAGAACAAATGATAACTTTTGACAATGAATGTAATGATAAAATGTTAATTAATAATATCTGAAGGATAGTATTAATTGGACTCTTCTAAAATACAATTTTTTCTTATTTGTGGTTATTTTGATGGATGCTGTAAATTAGGGTAACAATTTTGGCGACTTCTACTGGATGTCTGCCTGCTAGACATGACCTTAGACCTTATCCTAGGGAAATAGAGTTATAAAACCAGAACCATGGATGCAAATTTTATTGAAATGAAAATGCATCTAATCTAGACTCATGCAACCTAAAAACCTAGTGCTTGGACAACACTTATTGATATGAAAACCTAAACTAAACCTAACCCTCAAATCAAAGTTTGAGGTGAATTCCATTAACTATAATTTGTAGAACTTCCCCATTATTTGTGGTCAATTGATAAGAAATATTTTCCTTACAGGCTGTGACAATAAAAGGGCCTAACCAGAAATGGTAAAACTTATCATGCTGCCCTGGCCTGCTCTTAAGCACATCCCACTTAAGAACTAGATCACCTTCCTTGAAATCTCTGGATGTAGCTCTCTTATCAAAATCCCTCTTGGTCTGTGTTTGCTTTAATTCCATAGTATCCAATGCCCTCTTCCTTTCTTCCTCTAATTGCAGCAACTCAACATATCTTAGTTTAAGAGGGTCCTCCTCTTCAAACAGTAAAATTTGATCAGCAAGCGGTAAAGCTGGAAATTCAGTAGAAAAAGGCAATCTGGCCTCTTTACCATAAACTAGGACATAAGGTGAATTCCCAATAACCTGCTTAGGTGTAATTCTGTCCAGCCACAAAGCTACCTTCAATTTAGAGTGCCAATCCCTCTTGTTTTCTTGCAGAGTCTTCTTGATGGTCCTAATCAGGTTCTTATTGGTAGATTCTGCAAGACCATTACCTTGTGGATAGTAATTAGAAGAAGTATTTAAATAAATACCATTCTCGACAGCCCATTCTGTTATAGATGATCCAACAAAAGCTAAGGCATTGTCTTATACTATTGACCAAGGAACTCCAAACCTTGTTATAATATCATCATTGAAATTTAGAACAAAATTTCTAGAAGATTCCTTTAATGTAATGGTCTTAGTCCACCTAGTAAAATAATCTGTGGCAATTAAGATCCATTTATGCCCTGCACTAGAATTAGGGTTTATTGGACCTATAAAGTCCACTCCCCACTTATTGAATGGATGATCCACAATGACTGGCCTTAATGGAAATGCTGCCAACCTTTGTTTTCCTGCAAACATAGCACAATTTTGGCATCTTCTTGCCCACGAATGAGCATCTTTGAATAAATTTGGCCAATAATAGCCAGCTCTTAGAATTTTCCATGCTGTAGTTTTGGAGCTGAAATGCCCTCCATAAGATCCATCATGGAATTTGGATAGAATCTTGCTTTGATCCAAATAGTCTATGCATTTTAGAAGCATACCAAAAAAATCCTTCCTATAAAGAGTATCATTAATTAGAACATAAGGAATAGATTGTAATCTAAAGTACCTTCTCTTGGCTTTGTCAAGATTCATTGGACATTGACCAGTATGCAGAAATCTGGTCATATCTAATAGCCAGGATACTGAATCATTAATTTGTACAGAATTACCTTGGGGCAAGACAGCCTCTTCAGTGGCTTTAACTTGACCTTCTCCTTCTACCATCTAAGAACATAAGCCTTTGCCTCTAACCAGCTTGGTCACATGGATTTGCACATCATACTCCATGACTTTAGCTATCCATCTTGCTCTTTTTTCATTGACATCCTTGTTTAATAAACACTCTTTAATGCTAGGGTGTGCAATCATTAGATGTATTCTATTCCCAGCAACCAGATGCTTAAAATTTTTCAAGGCTTTTATAATAGCTAGTACATGTTTTTCTACAAAGCTATATCTTTTCTCATAATCATTCATAACTTTGCTAAAAAAGGCTACTGGCACTCCTGTCCTTCCTCATTCTTTTGCACCAGCATTGTTGAAACAGTGTCAATACCACCATAAGCATACAAAAAAAAATCCTTAGAGAAATCAGGATTAGTTAAAGTAGGGGCTGAGGACAAAGCCTATTTAATCTACTCAAAACTCTTCTTTCCTTCAGTAATCCAATTAAAAGGTACATCCTTTTTTAACATAGCAGTCAAAGATTTCAAAAAATCTGCAATATTAGGAATAAAATGTCTAACAAAATTTATCCTTCCAATGAAACTCTGCAATCCTTTCTTATGTTTTGGCAATGATAATTCTATAATTGCATAAATCCTTTTGGGATCAATTGTTGTCCCTTATTTAGACACTTGGTATCCTAAAAGTTTACCTTCATGTACTAAAAAAATAGATTTTTTGGGGTTTAGGGAGATTCCAAACTCCCTACATCTTTGTAAGACTTGTCTCAAGTGGATTATGTGCTGGTTTACAACCTTGCTGTAAATTATGACATCATCAAGGTATACTAGAACAAATTTATACATCAAATTCTTAAAGGCCATGTCCATTGGCTTCTGAAATGTGGCTCCAACATTTGATAATCCAAATGGCATTCTTCTATAGGCCATTGTACCCCATTTAGTAGTGAAGGTAGTTTTGAGATGGTCTTCATACCTTACTAATACCTGGTTATAGCCAGAATAACCATCAAGAAGAGAGAATCTCTCAGAACTGGATACATATTGCACGATCTGTTCCATAGAAGGAAGAGGGTGCCTATCTTTCAGAGATGCCCTATTGAGGTCCCTAAAATCTACAAAAAGTCTTATCTCTCCATTCTTCTTTCTCATAGGAACAAGATTTGAAACCCAAGATGTATACTTGATAGGGAATATTATGCCACCATTTAGAAGTTTATTCAGTTCTTTCAGCATTAAAGGTTCTAGCTTAAGATTGATAGGCCTTTGCCTTTGTCTAATGGGCTTAGCATTTGGTTCTAATTCTATGGTCTGCTAAGTTAATTGAGGATCGAATCCTTTTAAGTCAGTATAATCCCATGCAAACACATCATTATATTCCCTAAATAATTCAATAAGCATTTTATTTTCCTCAGGGGAATTAATGTTTCCAACCTTCAAGCACTTGTCTCTGAATATCTCCACCTCTTCATAGTGATCTTCTTTGATTAGCAGTCTGGTTTTATTCTTTCTAAATTGATCATCAAAATTGAAAGCTGACTCCAAGCTAACTAATCCTCTTGGAAGCTTATTAGTCTTCAACTGAATGATCTAATTTTCCATTTGTTGATTGGACTGGTCATTTTTAGAAGCTGAAAAGTCTTTTGTTTCAGTCATAAAGCTCAAAATATGTTCATCAGTATTAAACACCTACCAATTAATATTATTGTCTGGGATAGATGGTCTTACAAAATTTTTAACATGTGAATGATCTGAGATCTGTCCTTTATTTTCAGTAATTGAAATATGAGAACCAATACTAGCCAACCTATCAACATGCATATTTTTCCTTCTAGGTATGGAAATAAGGTTAAATGCATCAAAATTATCCAAAATATCAGAAACTCTGGATTTATACAACTTCAAAAGATCATTCTTTACAACATTAACACCTCTCACCTATCTTACTATCAACTCACTATCCCCAAATGCCCTCAAGCATTTGCTTCCTCTTTTCCTAGCCCATTCCAAACCTTGAATAATACTTTCATACTCTGCTATATTGTTAGAACATGGAAAGGATAATTTGTAAGCAGCATAAAATTTATCACCATGAGGTGAAACCAACATAACCCTTGCACCAATACCATCCTTATTCTTAGATCCATAAAAATATAGATCCCATAGTTGGTTAGATAATATAGATTCAGAACATTGATCTTTAATCAAATTAGGCACAACTGAATTAGATTCTAACATTACATAGTTACCAAAACCAGCATCAAACATATCATCATCTTGATCATTTCTAGCTGCCCATTCATCTAGAACAATATAAGGATACTCTTCAATTTGCGTGTTATAAGATGAACTCTCATTGATTTCATCTGGATCCATGATCACACAACTTGCATTTATGGGACTAGGATTATAGGGATCTATGTGGTCTTTGGCCCATAAATTTGATTTTATGGTCACCTTAGCACTATATCTAGTTCTAAAATATAGGTGAGACCAATCTGATCAGAAGTATCCATCTATTTTGGCGTGATTTCTCTTGAAAAATATAAAGCAAAGTAAGGTGGTAGATCTATGAACAAAATATATTGGGAAATGGAGAAGTTTATACATGAGTGTAAGGTCAAAATTGCATTTTTAACAACACCTATGGTCTTAACTAAAGAACCATCAAGCTAGACAACTCCTTTCTCAAGGGGTTCATACTTCATATTCAACAAATCAGTTATTCTCTTTGGCATGACAGTGCTGGTTACACCACTATCCACCATATAATTATGCACTAATTTGTTTCCAATAATTAAAGATACATGGAAAGGAGGAGGCTTAACATTTGCAGATTTATTACCTTCCTTTTCTGTCATCTTCTGCATATTTGCTGACTTTCTTTCAACTGGTATTGCTGATTGCTTCAAATCTATAGTATTTTTACTCACTTGTGTTAGTGGCTGCTATACTTTACCAATCTTCTTTTCCCCTTTAACCACTTCATCATGAAATATTGAAGACTCTGAATTGGCCATGACCACTCTAGGAGGATGATGTATAGCTTGATGTGAAATTATTGTTTCTTTAGACAACTCCTCTTTCAATAAATCAGTTTGTCCTGGAATAGCTAATGAATCCCACATAGAAATAGAAACATTCATCTTCTTCATATTATCAACAATGTTATAGGGGAAATCAAACTGTACCTTCTGAGGTGACTTACTAATGGTCTGATCCTCCTGCTTCTGATACTGTGTTTCTTTGTTTGCATGAGTAGAGGCCCCCTTTAAGATTGGAACTGGTGGAATGGGTGATGATTGATTTATAGCAGCAATCCTAGCAGCTGACTGCTCTGATTCTAGGGCTCTCTTCTTGGCTCTTGTGTTTTCTGATATAGATGAATCACTATTCATTCCATAGAATTCCTCCTCTTGCCAATTGAGGAATGCAGTGTCAGGGGTAGTCGCATCAGAGTGTTGTTGAGTCTCTTCAGTGGACACAGTAGGTTGTGAATCCATCACACTTTGAACCATTAAGGCTTGATTGAGCACTCCATTAGTACACTTGGACTGATTGTGGGGTTCATTACAAGGATAGAACCACTCATAATCTGTAGCAAGGTTATTTTGGCTAGGAACAATATCCCTAACAACATTAAGGGGTGTAGGATTGTAAGGTCTATAAGGCCTTTGGCTCCAGTTCTGCCTATTGGCATTGCTATTTACTTGATATTGCTGCTTGTTACCTTGATAAATGGGATGATTAGGCTACTGAGATGAAGAACTAGCAAACTAATTCTGAGTATGGGCTATTGGATTACTTTGCTGCCTTTTCAGGTTTACTAGTTCATTTCCAAAAGTTTGTAGCAAGATCTCAATCTTTTGATGGCTATTTTTTATGCTTTTCAATTCACTAGGAGGGACAATAGGCATAATTTCTTCACTTTTATAAGATGGAAATGGAGCTAATGGTAGAGTAACTAATGTCATATTGGATTGGATATTGGGAAAGAAAGGCATTGGTGGCCTAGGAGCTATCTTTCCTGCCTAAATGAGGCTATTCTCTACCCAAATTGCAATATCAAAGGCTTGAGGTAAATAATTCCCTCCCATGGATTGGATTAATACCAACATATCACTATTCAAGCTATTGAGAAAATACAAAAATGTATATTCAGTAGAGGGTCTTACCGTGGTAGGAATCCTATTCCATGTCTTCTAAAATCTGAGATTAAAATCACTTAGTTATTCTTGTGGAGGCCTTTTAATGGTAGTTAGTTTCTCCACCAAAGCCAAATTGTCAGACTTATCCTCAAAAAACTTAGAAATCCTCTCCCCCAAAACATCCCAAGTAGCAATAGAATTTACTGGAAGAGTTCTGAACCAGTCAAGAGCTTTAACTTTTAGTGATATAGCCAATAGCTTCAAAGCCACATCTTCCTCTGTGACATGATGGACATTGCAAAGAGATGTAATATCTCTAATGTGTTCAATGGTTATCACTTGACCTTCTCTGGTGAATGATGGCAAGCCTTTCAAGGCAGCCAAAGGTATATTGTTGTGATTTGCAATTTGGAGAGGGCTACCTTGATCAAAAGGGACAAATGGAAGATTTATTTCCATTTGTGTAGCTAGTGGTACTTGTTGCTGAACAACAGGTATAAAAAGAGGTTGGTTAGGCTGAACTACCTTCCTTTGCTAAGTCTTCAAATTCTGGAGAGTTGCTGCAGTACCACTTGTAGAGGCTCCAAGAAAAAAATTATCTATAAATAAATTTTCAACACTTGGAAATTCTGATCAAGAAAGATTAGGAACACCTAGATCTTCAGGAAGACTGATTTCTTCAATAATAACCTCAAGTTCCTCTAAATTTGTGGCTTTATTTTCAAAAATTGGATTATCAAATGATGAGAAATTTGAATTCAATATAGTACCTCTTGGATCTTGTGATGCTCTTCCACCTCTAGATGATCTTCCTCCCCTTCTTCTTGACTGCAATTCTCGATACACAAATCCTTCCTTTTTTGATCTTGTTGGAGTTATACTCATTAAAATCCACACTGAGAGCTGTAACTAAAATTAAAAACAACCATAGAACTAGTAGATCAGAACTGAGAAGTAGTTCGTGGTGCCACTAGGCATGCCAAAAAATGTCGAGGCTTAGAATTACCACCCCAACTCAGGCATTGGGGATTTATAGGTATCCTATCCTAACAATGGAAACCTTCTCTAGCTATGGGTAGACTATGTTTGAGAAGGAGTCTCCAGATTATAGACCGGTTCCTATTAAATTTGGGTATCAATTTTTTACTATCTTCTCCTGATTTTGGGAAGGAAAGAGGGAAACTCTAACTAAAATTGCATGAACAAAACTTGAAAAGGTGATACACCAAATAGATTCAGATCTCTCAAAGCTTCAAACTGACGCTCACTTAACATACCCTAATGATCTCTGCAATATCACTCACTATCCAATACATAGGCTAATTAGAAGGTCACTACTAGGGTTTGACCACAAATAGAAATCTTACTATCAACAACATGCATATTCTACAAAAGGCTTATATTTTGTAATCTAGAATAGGAAATGATAGAATCCACTAATCCATGCTACAGATGTATTACACTTGAATGCAAAAAATTGAATAGGATTTGAACAAATGATCACCACAAGATGTATGAAAAATGGGGCAACTATATTCTTTTCAAAATCTGTATATAGTTACATGAATGAATCTCAAAATAATGGCAAGGAATACAAGCATTCTCTTGCACAAAATTTATATCACAAACATGAACCAACAATGGACACAAAAAACATAAATAGATAGCTATAGGAACAAGAAGTTCACTAAAAGCTCTTCTCTCTACAATCTTGGATCCCCAAACATGAAGCCAAGGATCCACTATATAGCCCACATGGATTAATTTTTTAAAATATTTCCCCCCCAAAAGCCCTCCACCCTATCAAACTACTAAGCCATATGGCTTAATAAGTGCCCTAAATCAAGTCACTAAGTTTAGCACCGCTAAAGTTGGTAAATAAAAATACATCTTTCTATATACACTACCAACTTTATTACATAACAATCACAATGCATAAAACCGAAAACATAACCTCAAAAGGCATACAATCCCAACATAACCCGACATCATAGAAATCCCTAACTCCACTAAGTTGGCAGTAAAGCTTAACCCTACTTAGCCAACACCATACTATGGAAGTTGATGTAACTCCAACTTGATGTTTGACCATAGCTCACCATCGACATGATTACTCCTATTGATAAGACAATTTGTTGTATTTTGTGGCACAAAAGGTACCATTGTGGCACTATAGAGGGAATGCCGATGCACTAGGAACTGTCATAGGATTTACTCCATCTGTTAGTGGACTTCAAATTTGGGTAAAACACAATGCATAGAGTTTATTAATTTCATTTGTATCTAGGGTTTTCTTCTCTATGGCACCACCATGTTGAATCTGGAAGCCATGATTACTGGCAATGTATCCGCTTCATTCCTGTGAAGAAGCTCAGGATTCTTGAGCTTTATGAGGAAACAAAGATTGAGTTTTGACTCACCATAACCCATGGCATCTTCTGTTGGTTTCTTCTTCGATAATGCTAGAGTTTTGTAGTTTTTTCTTCACTTGAACTTAGGCTTTAAAAGTGAGTTAACTCCAGCTTGAGATATGCTAGAACAACTTGGACTTTGAGAGTTTCAATGCCATGGAAAATGGTGCTGGATACATGCTTTAAACTTGGGGTTTTGAATTTGATGGTTTGAACAATCACTACAAGTTTAGAATGAACCTAAACTGTGGTTAAGAGGTGTCGAGCTCCCCATGAGATTCAACTTTGAACTGAGGATATCTCACCCACAACTTCATATTCATCCCCAGTTTTGATGGTGTGTTATGAATGAAGTTGGAAGAAAATAATTTGTTGACCGCGGCCACCACTTCTTGTAACTTCAAAGAAATCAAGCTTAACTTCCTCTGCTGGTCTTTTCCCATGACACTTGGCCTCTCCAGATAAGTGATCTTGCACTTTTGTTTACTACGGTTTTAATGTGAAATAAAGGCACTGTTGTAGTCAATAAATAGTTTTGCAATAACAATGGGGTTTCTTTCTATGCTTTGTTTCTTGTCAAACCCTCCATTGTAGCATGAACCACCACTTGATGTTAGGTTTTTTTGTCACTTTGTTGGATACCCACATGGCCTTTTGTTGACAATTTGTAAGTGAACTTGTAGATGTGCAAGTTTGTCAATATCTCTATTTGAACTAAGAACATGACTTCCTTTATGACTATTTTTTTATGCTTAAAATCATACCACTTAATGTCTTTGAACATACAACACTATAGTAAACATAAAGCATGTTTCTTTTTTCCAGGCCGAACTCCCTTTCTTTGTTTTGTCTGAAAAAAACATAAGATCTTTCTTTCCAGTATGCTTACAATGTTTATAAAAAACACAACAACATTTAGTTTTTATGATAAAACTATGAGCATATTTTATCAAAATTGAAAATACAACATGTTTAAAACATTCTAAAAATGGTATTCCTCTTAGTGCAAAAATACCCTGTTCCTTTTAAAATGAATATAAGATGCTACCCATGGGGTTTGAGAAGAGGCTCATGACTCCCATGGGCCATACTCATAATGGAAACCCTAATTTAAACATGTATGTCTCATCACCATGAATGTATACCCTACATTATTATCATGAATGTACATTATATCTGAATACAACAATGTAAGATGCATTTATTTAAATACCCTACATACAGATATCACTTGAAACTTTATTTGAAGGCATGAAACTGCATTCCTTTGAAGCCATAAATTATCACAGCATCTTTTGAACTCTTTGGACGGATAATCTCTGGTGTTTTGTCCATAATGTAACTACTTTCTGTGAATGTTCCTTTTATGAAAGCACACAAAAATGTTGTCATTGAAACCTTTGTTCTTTGTTCTTTATTTGCAGTTTTTTTTAGTGATTGTCACTTCTACTACACATCTTTTCTTTGCAAAATTTACTGTTTCAAATAAAAAAAAACAATAGTACCTCATAAAATAGAAAATATGATCAATCACTAGGCATGTGGTTTCAACATGGATACTCAAAATGAACTCTTATACCCTTTCTACATTTGGTACACTTACTGTAACAACATCTTTTATTATTTCTCACTTGTATAATAACAGTGAACCTCATATTCTTCAAATTCTGCATTTTTCTAGTTTATTAAAGATCTTTCTTTGCTCATGTGTCTCCTGTAGCATCACTTGTATTATTTCATGTATTTGTATCCTTTTCTCCCTTATGCATGTGAGCAGTAACCTCTTGAGATGTAAACAATCTTTGTTGCATGTGATGGCTTATGTGAAGTTTGAGCACGGGCTCGTGACATTCACTGCATTTTCTTTTTTGCTTCCTGCATTTAGTTACACATCCATCTATTTGCACACATATCAACAATCAATCTATTAGGTTAGCAAATAAAATGAATCAATTAATGTTTGTGGGTGAGTATCACCCAGGATGACACTCATTCATGAATGTTGGTTGATTTATTTGTGTTTGTTGAATTAACAGGGTGATCAAATTCTGAAAAAGGTTTCTTAGACAGGAATACTAAATCCCTTTCATTTAGATATCTGGTTATAAAGACAAGAATAACATGCATCAAAGTGACCATAAATAGCAAAAGGTTCCATGTTTAGAACAAGTCCCTTTAATACTATGTTTCAGATATTGTGGATGCATGTTTTCTTGTTACATTGATTTCATCAGATTGATATGCAGTATTAGAAGAATTGATTGTATGAAGTTTGTGTTCCATGTATTGCTTAGATCCAACTGGATCTAACTCCCCTTTTTCTCTCATGATGTAGGTTGAACCCTAAAAGACCTAAATTAAGATGAAGACATGGAATTTGGAGACCTAGGACCTGACAGACAACCAACAAGCAACCCAACCACAAGGAAATGCATGGGACCCCTACTCCATACTTCTATCATGCTTTCTATTCTGCACTATACTATTTACTTAACATGAAAAGAAATATGAAAAGACACTTGTATATTAAATTCAGTTTGAATGCACAATGTAATTGATCAATTATAAATTTGAAACTCTAGAATGTGATCAATTCTTAGAGCACAAATGATAACTTTTGACAATGAATGTAATGATAAAATGTTAATTAATAATATCTGAAGGATAGTATTAATTGGACTCTTCTAGAATGCAATTTTTTCCTATTTGTGGTTATTTTGATGGATGTTGTAAATTAGGGTAACAAGCATCTGATTTGAGATCAATGAGAAAGTCATCGACAAAGGCACATACATGCCTACTATTGGTCAAAAATGGAAAAAGACTGCCAAAACCCAGGCAAAAATGAACTTTGTTCAACAGATCATTTACAATTTCAGTTTAACCATTGGATCAAAAAGTCTCTTGACCGAGCATGATTTAACTATCCTTTATAAATTGAGATACATCCCAAGGAGTATCAAAAATTTTCTCATGAAGATAGCATAGTGAAATGTCAGATATCAAGTGACAAACTATTATATTTAAATCCTCTAGCAAGGTCACACTTAATAGTGTGTTTGTAACCTTTAATAGGGTTGGTTCTTCACCGAGCTCACTTTAGAAGAGTGAGATTTTTTGGTTACCAGTCCTAAGTGATTTTTCCCTTAACAGGGTTACCACATTAAAAATCCATGTGTCAAATGTGTATATAGTTCATTTCTTTAATGTTTTTCTTTACACTTTACTAAAACAAGATTGATCGCTTAACACTAAGTCATTTACTGTATTTCAATAAATAATAGACTGCTATTCAGTAAAGCTTAAGAATAAAGATTAACAGTGAACTTCAAGCAGTAGTTATTTGATAAGATTGTTTAAAGGCATTCATCTTGTAGGACTGAAGATAAGTAGAGGTTTATATTTGTGGTATGAAGTTTTTGATTGAATTATTGGATTAATTTTTGAGGCCACTAATTCAGCCCCCCTCTTAGTTATTCTAACAGAGTTATGCTCCGTAGAATGATTGAAATGACGAGTGATCAAATTGTCATACGAGATCCTAAGGAAAGGAGAGGAAGACTCGGGATCAAAGGAACCCATAAGTCTGCAACTTCTTCTAACCAATATATTATAAGTGGGACTAGAGGTAGTAAAGCTCATACACCAATGTAATGCAAATGAACTAAATTAGGAAAACACAAGGCATGAACAAATAAATGTTATTGTATTTTTTATTTATATGATTTCGGAAATGTAAATGCAAGAACATAAAAGAAGGCTAATCTAATATGCATGCATGATCTAACATGAAATGTAAATCTAACACCACAAAATAAAGTGTTCTCGTAAGTGGGTTCACAAAAATGTAAAGGATAAAAAAAATGTAGATGTGAATTGGAACAAGAGACTTTCACCTCTAAATAATAAATTTTACATTTGAAAAGTTGGGGAAGGTAATATTATCCTATTAGCCCCAAATTCACAAAGGAAAGATCCAAGTTGATTAACCACAAGAAAATGGTCAATGCACAAATGAATCAATCGATTATAAACAAGAAGAAAGAGGAAAACCTTACAATACCATTTTTTTGGGTGGAAGAAGGTAGACTGTGTAATAGATCTAAAATGATTAAAATATTAATTAAAATAAATTGAAGACAAATACTAACCTCAAAGTATAGAAGATCTGTAAATTGCTATTTTCTGGTGTCTGTACTGAGTTTCTAGAAATTCTACAACCGGATATGGAATAGAAACATAGAGACGGAGAAAAACCAAAAATATTTTTCTTTTTTGAGCCAGGTCGACCTTGAACCAAATGTTGGAGTTGACGAAGAACAACCCCATAGCTCCCAAGAATCCCTGCATGCAAACACCTATCATAGAAAGAGAGAGAAAGCTATGGAGGCATGTAATCACAGATCTGAGAAACAGAAGCCATGATTGAGAAAAAAAAATCAGAGAGAAAAATCTCAATGCAATAATCTATTCTACATTATGATCCAATAAGTGAATGAATAAAATACAAAGAGGGAATCCTTATAAAAGGATACCGAAACCCTAAAGGTGAAAATCTTAAAGAATAATAAGATGCCTAATTTTAACTTAAGTGTAGAGTATAATAGACTAATAATTAAATAAATAAATTATTAGCTATAATATGAAAACTCTAACACCCCCCCTTAAGTGTAACTTAGAGAGAGCTAAACTGCTAAGGACTAAAAGATGCACGTAAACAAAATGCATGAAGGGAACTATGGGTCCTGGCAACTAGGCCTGATCAGGTACCCAAGTACAAGAAATAAACTAGATGAAGGAAACAAAGCCTCCAATCTAGGGAAAGTCCCAAAGAAGGGAACAAGAAAGAGAAAGAAGCATCTCCGAAGCATGAAGCTGTAACACTATCAGAAGTAACTGTTGGAACCCCCACTGAAATAGTGCATGATCAGGTAGAGAAGACAAAGTCTGAAGAGCTGATCAATCGAAGAGGTGACCTCCAAAAGTAGGACTGAATGAGTGTCTATATAGTAGATGATTCATCTCACCAGAATGCATAGGTGCCTGGCCATTACATCCATCTAGTACATAGGAACAAAAAATAAATATGTAGATCAATCAACTGAACCAAGGAAGCAGTAGAGCCAATAGGTGAACCTCCCCATAATGCTGAACAGGGAGAGGGGTGATAGGAAGACTGAAATGTAATGCCAGAAACATCTGTAGGAAGAAGAATTAGGAACACCAATAGTGCAACAGAAGTACAAGTACAAGATAAAGGGTGGTGTCACTGACACACAACATAGGCTAATATCATGGAAGGTACGCTCACTTGACAAAGGTGGATGAGCACAAAAGGCAAAACATCATAATCCCCCCATGGCACTTTATAACTAAGTGCAAGTATAAACAAACACAAGGTGCTCAAAATCCTATATATGCAAAAGTAGGCACTTTATCTCAGTGTGTTTATAGAAAAGAGAATGCTCCAGAAGCATACAATGCTCAAAAGTCAGAAAGAAGAGTGAGCCAGAAGAACAAAAGAAGAGATCCCAGGACCTGTAGAACCCAAGTAATCTGCCAGAGTGTGAAAGAGAAAAACTTGGAGGAGAAAGAACCTGGAGAAAAATCTAGAAAAAAGACCCTTGCAACTGAAAAGCTCACTAAACCGGCTTTCCGACGATATCTGGTTTGCCAAAAACAGAGGCTGGATGAGCAAGATATGGCTCCCGGAAGGCAAAAAATAGACATCAGACTTTGACAAAAAAATACTATCAAAATGGCAAAACCCAAAACCCCAACCTCCATCATCAGAAATTTCTCAAAAAGAGCTTTCTAAGGATATAAAGAAGTCAGAAAAATACCTCCGTATGCTCCAGATAGAGCAAAAATAGTGCTAGGAGGTCAGAAAGCTCCAAAAAAATAGGTTTTAAGCCCCTGGGGCTAAAAAATACCAAGCCCCTGGGTGCATGGCACACACAAGGGGCTAAACCAAAGCCCACAGTCATCCATATGACCGCCGCGGGTAGCAAAAGGCCCGCGGGGCTTAAAAAATGCTGGGTGGGCAGCTGAGCGGCGCGGAGGCGGTGAAGTGCCGGCGGAGCGGCAAAGCCCAGTGAGGCAGAGTGGAGTGGGGCCGCTGAGCAGGTGGGGCTGGCGGAGTAGAGGCCGGCGGGGCTGGGAGGCGGCAGGGGCTGGAGGGACCGGCGGAGCGGTGGCCAGCGGGGGCCGACGGAGCCCGCAGTGCTGGCGGGAGGCGTAGCCAACGGCTGTGGAGTGCCGGTGGCGCGCGGGTGGCACTAAACAAAAAACTTTGGCAGCGTTATTTAACACATAAAAAACATTAAAAACAAATTTTTTTAAATTTTTTTTTCTTGGTTTCCATGCCCGTACGACACTGGAAACTAATTTTTTTTCCTCCGAGTCAAGTTGTCCAAAATGGACAAATTTTATATGGATTCTAGGGTTTTTGGGTGCTTTAAGCGCAACGGTGATGTCCGTTTGAGCCCAAAATGACCAGAAACAAAGGTCCTTCTAAATCCACATAAAAGGATTCTAAAAAACACAGATCTGAAGAACATGACCAAACCCTCTCAAATAACGAATAGGGGAATGAAGATTTGAAGCTCTGATACCATGTTGGAGTTGACGAAGAACAACCCCACAGCTCCCAAGAATCCCTGCATGCAAACATCTGTCACAGAAAGAGAGAGAAAGCTATGGAGGCATGTAATCACAGATTTGAGAAAGAGAAGCCATGATTGTGAAAAAAAAATGAGAGAGAAAAATCTCAATGCAATAATCTATTCTACATTATGATCCAATAAGTGAATGAATAAAATACAAATAGGGAATCCTTATAAAAGGATACCAAAACCCTAAAGGTGAAAACCCTAAAGAATAATAAGATGCCTAAGTTTAACTTAAGCGTAGAGTATAATAGACTAATAATTAAATAAACAAATTATTAGCTATAATATGACAACTCTAACACCAAATACGGGGGCGCAATTGTACCCATTTATGTCGACCTTGACCTGCGCTGCTCCAATGGAAAATCTGTTCACAGATCCCAAATGTTTGTTGAAAAGGGTATCGAAATCTTCTTTGTAATTCTCTATTCTATACCTGTACCTGCAAGAAAAATGGTTTTTTTTTTGGGGGGGAGGGGTTTGCCTTGGTCAAACCCCAGTTTTAGAATTAACCTTAAAATAGAATTGAGATTGCAGTAATAAATAAAGTAAATAGAACAATTCACCTTGCTTATGTTGAAACCCTTGTGGAGGATTCAAATCCTTGGATCCACAAGTATGAATTCACCAAATAGATGTAGGATGTAGTATGTCTCAAATCAATTTCCTTTAGATCTTCAACACCAATCTTTATGGATCTTGGAATAGGAAGAAGCTTGAATATATATGGATGAAGAAATCTTCAACAAGAGGGATCCATAGATCTTGAATCCTTCAATAGATACTAATGGATCTCCTTGATGAATTGAACCTTGAATTCTTGAATGCTTGAAAGTAGATGATCACTTCGATAGATTATGCATAGATTCTTATTTCTTAAATCTTGAGTCTTGCGTGATTAGAAAATGAGAGGAGAAAGGATTCCTTATATACAATTCTAGGGAAAAAAATTTCTAGCGAGGCCGACATAGGAGTATTAAATTCCAATTAGGCCTATACCCCTAGAAGTGGACTTATATTAAATATCTTTGTAAGAGTTTCTACTTCAGAGTCCAAAATAGCTTACCCAGAAGCGGGAAATAATTCTTTCCAAACCCCAACATCTAGAAATCTTTGGAATTTGAAATTTAGACCCTGGGTCAGAGTCAAGGTCAACCTTGACCTAGGTCAGGGTTGAGGTCAAACTTGACCTAGGTCAGGATCAAGGTTAAACTTGACCCTAAGGTCAAGAACCTCAAAATCTTAGAGAAGGATACTAGAAATAGGTAGGAGAGAAGTGGAAAACAAGGCAGGACAGGGAAAAAACTAGATCCAAGTCAAAGCCACATTCAAGGCATTTGACATGACCCCAAACCACTTACTTGGAGTGCTAAACTAGTCCTAAACAGAAGTGTTTCCATTTTTTGATGATACATAGCCAAAACAAGGGATCATTACAGTGGTCTAAGATCGAGATCTATAGTCTTCCCACATCCTTCTAGCTATTTCATCTCAAAAATTCCCCCAATCATCTCTATCACGCTGACTCATCCCATATATCTCAAGCATCGGTACATCTATCCCACCACGATCTGCATCCTCTTCCATTTTAACCTTGGATGGAACACCGTTATCTATCGTGATGAAGTTGTGTAGTATGCAACATGCTAAAACCATCTTAGTTTGTATCATGATGTGATAAGATGTCGCATTCCTCAAGATAGGAAAATGCTGCCTCAAAATCCTGAATGTGTGCTCTATTACATTTTGGAGTGACGAGTGTCAGTGGTTAAACAACTCTTCTAGAGTGTTTATCGATTTTCTCTTGAAAACTCCTTTAGATCATAATGTGTACACCAACAAGGGGCAAGAAAGCCTAGCACATTTGGATATCCAGCATCGACTAAATAATATTTCCCTATATTAAAAATGTATATTGTTATAACGTACAAATATTTGACTATATAATCATTATATAATTAGATTTTGACATACCAGGTGGAACTACTAGTGGATCTGCTCTCTCGAGAGCCAAAGAAAGAGCACAAAAATCTGCAATGGACCCTTCCCAACCAGCAAGGATGTACTGAAACTTATAATAAAAAAAAGTCACTCCCATAACATTTTGTGACAAATTTCCTTTTCTATCATGATATTTGGCTTGTATGTCCACATCAACAGTGACTAGTATATGGGATCCATCAATTGCTCCAACACAATCCTATACAAAGAAAATTTATAATCAAATGAATGTTGCAATAATAAGAGTAAGACTCAAGAAGATAAACATGTACAAATATGAGATATACCTTGAAGTATGGATTAGAATGGTTCTTCCCACTAATTTCTGGAGGAGTGTTTGGACCAAGGGTTAACAAAAAATCTACATGGAGCGCTAAGACAACCGTCAATACTTTGTGGAAGTATTAGCTTAATGTCTCTCCAGAGTGCCCAAAGTTATGGGAAATCTTGCGATTCCTCAGATTATGGCCCAGGGTATGTAGGAAAATCACTAGTTGTTCTTATAACATAATGTGTAGTGTATCCCTAATGCTTTCTTTTTGCCTAATAATATTGGCTAGTTTAAATAAGGCTCTTCTACTCATACGGATTTGGTCATGACAATCTGTGTCATTGGAATAGATGATACACATATAAAAAGGAATTGGATCTCATTGGATCCTACACCTTTCTCCTTTAGGTTTGTCTAAACATGCTATTATGGCTATTGCAAGGGTGGCTACAACAACTATGTACAGATGACAGAGTCTGGTCTTCCTGAGTATAAGTGCTTCAACAATTACATCGTGAAATAGATCCATCAATGACTTCGTGAATTGCATACCAAAAAGATAAATTCAAACTATGAGAAAAAGGAAACATCTTTTTGTGAAGTGTACTATTGTATAAGAGCTACAATACATCATAATTATTAGTATTGCTGGGGAGATGAAATAAAAAGAGATTAAGAAGATCTATATTTGTTGACATCTTAAACAATTCCAAAAATGCACATTGCAATAATACAAAGGTTCAAATCCAAAGGGGCTAGGATCATACACCTCATTTGAATAATATGAAAGGTAGGGGTCTCAATACTAAATTAGTATCTTTCTTGGTGGAAACATTAAAAACTACCTCCACATTTAATTTACCTATTATAAACTTGTGGTAACCCTTTCTATGATAAACTAGGTGTAATTCATGGAGGTGCAATATGAAGAGACCGTGCAATTAGATTCAATGAGAGATGTATGAAGGACATGATTCATGGTGACCTAGAAAAAAGGATCAAGTTGAGGGTGAGCTGAACATCTTTGAGATTTAAAAATAAATTAGTCATAGTGATACTATATGTATTATACTAGCATTTTATATTATATATTACTTTTTTAATACTTACTTTTTTCTAGAAGTCAAACTAAATGAATAACATAAGAAATCAGATCTATATTTGCTGAGATATGATCTTATCTGTTGATCTTTCCACTTTGATATTCTCTTTGGTGATGATGCCAAAAATGCACATAACTCATCATTGCTAGCCCATTCAAACTGAGGATGCCAAATATGCAGATACCCATCATTGTTAGTCTAGCTATTTGAATATATTAGGAAAAACAAGGGTGAAAAACAACAGCTGTTTCTTCATCAACATCGATCAGAACATGAACTTAGATTTTACTGACATGCCCTCTCAACAGGAAGAAACCTATCGTTGGTAGGACTTTTTAATTTTTATGAGTATTATTGTTTAATTTAATCCTTTTTTGTTACAAATCACATCGTAGGAGTTGAATTGAGCGTCAAAAAATAAATTCTACCAAATTATAATTATCACCCATATCAGAATTGATCCATTAGTGTTTCATAGAGGCCTAAAGTATTAGGTCATTATATCCATCTCAAATTTTTATTTCATATTATAAAAATGGAAAAATAAAATGAGTTCTCAGATACTTAACTATTTATATTTGTGGCATATGCATAAAAATTAATGAAATGATAGAACTCTGGTACCCAATTTGACATGTTTTCTGTGACCTCCTTTCTTTCTAAGGATGCCAATCTTGAAGGTAACTGACTGTCAAATCTTTGTGGAGCTAATTGGCCAACGATTTTGAGAGGATCAATGATTCAGTCTTTACTTAATGAGTATATTTTTTTTCAAAGGTTTGATTTGGTCCTGAGCCAGGTCACGAGGGAAAAACCTAATTAAGTAAAAAAATTAAAATCACTAATAAGAAGAAAAACTTAAAGGAAAAATCAAAACAAATTATATTGAACCCACGTTTCTGGAAAACAATTTTGTTGTCCATCATAAGGATGAACCAGGAGACTACAAACAAGGGTTCCTTGAGTAGGTAACCCTGTTAAAAATAGGTGGATATCAATAACAATATTAATTAACACTGAATGACAATAGTAAATAATTGTCCATGAATGAATACATACTAGTCACCCATTTGATTAATTCCGTCCTTTGAGGAAATGAACAATAGGTTACCGTGAAACACTCGATTCAAAATTTCTATCTCTTTGAGATTTTTTAGATGTTTGGCAATTGTAAAGGCCTCTCTCAGTTTTATTTATAATGCAATGCTTATCTCTCACCAAATTATTGCAGTTACCAAGTATATGCCATGAGATTTAACATATTCATGCTTGGCTACGATTGAGCTCTTTAATGTACCATGATAGATAACCATACTCTTTTATTTAAACCTTTGTTGAAGGATCTTCTTGTTTCTCCTATATATGATTTGCCTCATTTAAATTCAATCCAATAAACCCCACAATCTTTCTTCAGATCAAGAGACCGTTTGGTGGACTTTATCATGCTTTCAGTTTATATGTAATAGATTGTGAAATCTTGAAATATCTATTATATATAAGGTGACAATGATTGCTTGTTCTAAAAGGAGAGTTTAACATGCTGAATGGAATTTGGGTGATTTAAGATCTCTACCATTTGTTTTAAAACCCCTAACACAGAAAAAATGTAAACCCCTAACACAGAAAAAACCCCAAGAGCAATGGAAAAACTACCACAAACAAATTACTCTTTGTAGCTGACACTCACCATGACATTTTGTACAAAAGATCTTGAATACTGAATGACCATGTATTATGCAAACCCATAAACAAAGTCAATGCAAGAAGTTTGGAATTTAAATAGATACAGAGACCTTCAAACCCAAAACCATCAACATGATTATAATGTACATCAACACTTTAAAATCCCATGCTCAATATAGTTTAGCATTACATGACAAGATTCCAAACAGAAAATTGAATTGAAAATTAATACCTCCAACATTCTGCATTTTAATCCACAACCAGCAGAAGAAAGGGATTTTCAGAAAGATCCATGGAATGTGTTGCAGGAGGCATACCTTGAGTTTGGCTTCTCTTTTGTTCAATCAGCTATTTCAATCCTCTCTCTCTTCCCCGTGCAAGGCTGAAGTAGTGACCAGTGAAGCTGTTTCATGATCTTCAGCAAAAATCCGTGGTGACCGGTGAAGCTATTTCATGATCTTCAGCAGAAATCCATGGTGATCGGTGAAGCTGTTTCACGATCTTCAATAGAAATCCCTGCAAAATAAAGAAACCCTTCTTTTCTTCTCATGGAGCGGTGAATAGATGGACGAAAATGCAAAGAAAAAACAATTTTCATGGAAGCCCCCAATAAATGGGAATGCATTTTCCTTCCCAAAACAATACTTTCAATTCCAATTCCACTTTTCAATTCCAATTCCAGGGTCTAAGGTGGAATTGTGGAATGCTCAAAATGGGCCAAAATTAGAATTCGGGAATGCCTATTCTAATTTTTTTTTAAATTTTGGAACCAAACACGTAATTGGACAATTCTTGAATTTGGAAATGTCAATTTTTGGTCAATTCCATGAAACAAACGGGCCTTTATGGACCTAAAAAAGGGTGAAAACTCTAGAAACAAGGAATTGGGAAGAGGAGAACAAAGTGTATGAAGCAATGGAAAACACAAGCATAATAAAATAGGAAAATAAAGGCCTTAAACAAAAAATCTCAAACATGCAATCCAAATAAGACATGGGAAAACAAGAGCTTGAGGTTGTAAAATAGGAAATGTCACTTCTAAGGGAAACAAAGAGTAAAGGGAAAGAAGTAGTGAATGAGGTGGACATCAAACATTTGAAGGAAATTCAATCAGCCTTGGAAGACATAAAAGTTAAAGAAACTCAATTAAAGGAAAGGATAGAAGAGGCCAAATTATGGTCTCAAGTGGTAAATAGTTTAACAAATAAAAAAGGGGCATCATTGAACAATAAATCAAAATCCAGATAAGGGAAGAACATAAAAAATAGGGCAAGGCTGCAAATATCATCATCAAAGGGTTGAAAGACTTCATAAAAAGATAAAGGACTGACATTCTAGCAAGGGACTTCCTTAGAGATAGGATGAAATGGACAGGTGCTATTCTTCAAGGAAATAGGATAGGTAAAAAGTTGGAGGTATGAAGGGACATGCACGTAAGATTTATCTTGAGAGATTTAGAGGATAAAAATACTATCCTTAAGAATAGAGATTTTCTTAGAGGAACGCAAATTTATTTAGATGAAGATCTAACTTTTGCACAAAAAGAGGAACAAAGGAAGGATTGGGAAAAAATAAAGGTAGCTAGAAACAAGGGAATGTGGGCTTGGCTAAAAAATGGGAAAGCCCAAATCAATGAGCATTCCTCTAATAATAAATAAGAAATTGGGGCCCCACAGGATCACTTAAGTGTAGTAAGCTAGAACTACAGGGGTTATCCATGGAGAAGAGGCCCTGGGATGGGGCACATAGCATAGGGGAAGGATATTATTATACTTGTGGAAACACATGAGAATGAAGGGTGTTTGGTCCCAAATTTTGATGGGTACAATAAATTTCTAGTTTGGAACAAAGGGAATGAAATAGGTAAAGGACACGAAGGAGTTAAAATTTTAATCAAGGAGAAGTGATATGGATTGGTAAAATTTGAAAATGAAGATCCAAACAAACAATATATATGGCTATAGATAACAATAAATGAGACAATTTTCAGATTGGCTGCATGTTGCTTTGCTCTGAAAAACTCTAAATTCTACAAGAAGTGAAACTTAGATAATGAAGACCTATTTGCTTTGTTAAAAAATATATATCTATTTTAAAAAATTTAGGAGAAATTATGCTTTTCAGAGACTTCAATGCTAGGACTGCCAACAATCAATCATTGAAATTGAGTAGTGTGGAAAAAGGAGAGAATAACCCAATATGGATTGAAGAAAAAAATGATCACTCTTGGAAAAGAACCTCTCAGGACAATAATGAGGGCATTTCACATTTTGGGACAGAATTATTGGGGATGTGTAGCATCTTTGGCATGTTTATTTGAAATAACATGAATGGATGGCCTACATTGGGGGATATCACAAGCAAAACTTACAATGGGAAAAGTGTTGTGGATTACATGATTTTTTCTCAAAATCTTACGGCTAGAGTGATAGAGTTCAATATTGGAGAAGCTCCTATAGATATGAAGTCTGATCACATGCCTCTTTACATTAGGTTGGGCATGGTTCCAAGTAATCAAAAGAATGAACATGACCTCCACAGGGAGAGGGAAGTGGTTAACAATGGAAGAATACTCTTAAACTAAGAAAATAAGGCATATTCAAGGCTGCTCTTAAATAATAATTTCTAGAGATAGACAACAATGACAAGACTAATGATATGGGAATTAAGGTTCTTGAGCATGTGCATAGAAAATTGTTGATTCCTATTATGTACAAGGCATTAAATATATGTAAAAGATATCACATTAGGAAGAGGGTAGATAATACTTTTTTGGCTAATCCGTGGTATGAAAAAGAGTGCAAGGCTGCCAAGAGATCCATAAATAGGAAAGGCACGAGCATAGTTGCCAAGAAGCAATATGTAAAATTGATCCAAAATAAAAAATAGGAATATTTAAATATGAGACAAAGGGAGTTAATATCTTTGAGAAAACATAATCCCAAAGACTTCTGGAAAGAATTGTAGTAGAAGAAGAAACAAACTGAAAATAGTATTACAGATGCCCAATGGCTAGAATACACTAAGTCACTTTATGAGAGAAGTCATGAGAAGAAATCCCCTCCTATTTTGAACACTACATTGGGGCTCTTCACATTAGATGATATCAAACAAGGAATAAAGAAGCTAGCAAATGGTAAGGCAAGTGACATTAATGGGCTTCGAGCTGAATTTCTAAAGTGGGGAGTTGATCTCCTTGTCCCTCACATAAAATGGGTCTTTAACATGGTGCTTCAGGATGGGTTCCCGGTTGGCTAGACTACTAGTGTGGTTATCCCTCTATTTAAGAGTGGGGAAATTAATAATTAGTCTAATTACCACACTATTATGGTCAATCCTCTTTTCAAAAAGATTTATGGGAGCATGATAGAACACAAAATCAGCAGTTGGGAAGAAGGGGTAGAAAAAAGAGGAAAATAGAAAGTGGGTTTCAGACCTAGACATTCTACTATTGATCATTGCATCACTCTTAGGAATTTGATAGAGAAAATATGGGACAATCACGGGGGAGAAGCTTATTCCTATTTTGTGGACTTTAGGAAAGCCTTTGATACAGTACCTAGAGACAAGCTATGGAACAAAATGGAAGAATTAGGCATCCCGGATGTGTATAGAGAAACAATACATAGACTTTATGAGAGAGTTAGAATCAAAATTAGAACTAAAGATGGTATGTCTGAGTGATTCGATAGTGAAATTGGTGTGAAACAAGGGTGCCCATTATCCCCCACCTTGTTTAGTTTATATATTGATAAACTTGAAGCTTGGTTAGACAGAATTGACGGCGAGGGGGTCCATTTGGCAGGGTTTGTGGTGAAGCTTCTTTTATACATCGATGATCTTATCTTAATATCAAAAATGGCCCAAGGATTAAGAGAACATTTAGCGACTCTAGAATGCTTTTGTCAGGAAGTGGGGATGTAGGTGAACATTAATAAGAATAAAGTCATGATTTTTTCTTTGAAAAGAAAGGAGAAACATACTAATTTTCTTTTCAAAGGTAGCCCATTAGAGATTGTGAAAGAATACAAATATTTGGGGATTGAATTCCATTATAGTGTCGACTATGAGACTTGCTGAGAAAAAATGATACAAGGAGGTTGGAAAGCACTCTATCTATGTAATACCCATCTCTTAGTTTGCTTTTCAGTTTGTGGATGCCGAACTCTTTTAGGCCTTTTCATGTATGGGTGGATTTAATCAGATGGTTTAGATGATATTTATATGTTATATTTTAGTATGTTATTGATCCATTGTTAGTGTGTTGTATCATTTATGTATATGTGATTTATGGTTATTTTATGATGCTTATGTATATGTTAGGATTTCATTTCAATTATGGTTTTCTAACAATACCAACCTTAGATTTATATGCACATGGATCATTGTATGTTTTCATTACTTTTTGATGTGCTTGGTATGGTATGGGACAGATTCGTAGTTACTTTCTTTGGCGAGATCCACACGATAACCTAGTCTCAACGATTGTTTTCCATATGATATATGCATGTATGTTCATCTTTGTGATGACAGATTTGTAGGTACCAGGCTACGTCTTCCCTGAATTGACAAGAGTGAGCGTGCCCTATCACATTAATCTCAATGGTAAGAGAGGGGAGATAGTTTTCAGGTCCAAATCCTATCCTAAACTAAATTGTCCTAGTTAGTGGACAAGTATCTATTTTGACTACCCTTACCTAATTCATATAGTTGATATGAATTCGTGTATTCCCTTCCTTGATCATGTTTTATTTTTCCTATTTTCGATTTCAGGTGCTTGATGTGATTATGTGGGTGTTATATCATGTTATTTATTTAATTGAATATTATTGCAATTAATTATTAAATATAGGGTATTTAATTAATCAAAAATTAAATTAAATACCTATGTTTAATTGAAAGTTTAATTAAAGTGCAATTATTGAACATTAATATTTAATTAAAAATTAGAGTAAATGAGCCTTTATGCTTAATTAAATAATTAAATATTAAGTTGCATGGATTATTGTGCCTTAAATATTTAAGTTATTTAAATTAATATTTTATTAATTACATATGCATGAATGTGTTGAAAAAGTAATTTCAAATTCAAATATCTTAACTTGGAATTAGGAGTCAAAGTTGAGTTGTGGCAATAAATAATATTTTATTTATTTAATTTGTATTTACTTTTAATTTTGAGTGGAGTTAATTTAGTGAGTTGAATGGGGAGTTGTCATGAGGGGTTGCACAATTAGGGGAAGTTGATTCTGTTTAGGAGAATTCTCCTCTCATTTCCCTCATAACAGGTTTTTGGATTTGGAGAGCTCTTGGTGATTTTGGGGTTTTTGAAGAATTGTGGATTGTTGTGGATCCTTGTTGCTTTGAAGTTTTCAGGATTTTTCTTGCTTGTGTGTGTGCTCGGATCTTCATAGTTGTTACATCTGTGGTTGAATTGGGCTTGAGGGTTTTTAGATTTGCCTTCATCTTCCAAGCTACATTTTCCGTTTCTTGCATTGGAATCAAGGTAGGTTTTATTTGCCATGTATGGTTTTAATTTTGTAGATCTGAGGTTTTCATTGTTGAATTAGTGCATGTTTGTTATTTTGGCTTTTAAATGGATTTATTGTGGTTTATACATTTTCGGGTGTTCATTAGGACCCTAGATCTAGATTTCTTTCATTCTATGTATTCTTAGCATCGTAGGGTTATGCTATCAAAATTTTGGGAAGAAATTCTCTCTAGATCTCTTAGAAAATGAAAAATTAATCTTTTCTATAGTTTGAACTATAGAGAAAAATTAAATTTATAGTTTGTCATTGTTTCTATGTTTTTGGGTATTTACTAGTAGCCTAGATCTATCATTTACATGATTATGTATTTCTTAGCATAGTATAGTTATGCTGTCAAAGTTTCGTGGTTAGATCTCTTATAAATCTCCTAGAAATTGAAAAAATTAAACCCTGCCTATAGTCCTAACTATAGGAAAAATAAATTATTTAGTCTCTTTGAATGTGCCTTGGGAAAAATTAGATCTACTGGAAAAATTAACTCTCTATTTAAAAAAAAAAATATACAGAGAATTAAAAAAAAATACAGTGAATAAAATTCACCAGTAAAAAAAAAAATGAGGAAAAAGACAAAAAAGAAAAAGACTTCTAATTTCTGTTTTCGGAAATTCTTAAAAAAAAAATAATAAAAAAATAAAAACATTGGCAAGGATGGTTCTAAATTAAATTTGTTTAAAAAAAAAATTAAACAAAAAAAAAAGTAAAGTTTGATGGGGGACCACCACCTCCCAACCCCCAAGCGCTGGCTCATAGCCATGCACATGCGACCACGTGGGGTCTCACCTCCCCCACTTAACCTCTATCCCATCCCTCCCTAGTTCCTGCCATGGCAGTAGAACTATAGGCAACAACTAGAATCTAACTAGTTATTAATAATTAACTTTTTAACAAATGAGATTCAAGATATTTTTCTATATTAGTTAAAGTAAAGTTGCAATTTTTTTAACAAAACATATTTACAAAATTAATTTTATGTCATTTCATTGGCTAATAAACTTTTAGCGATATGGACGCCTTTTTCGGAAATTCAGTTGCTTATCTAATGTTTAAGATGCAATATTTTACAATGTTTTTAATGAAAGGCATAAATATTTGATTTTTTGGAATCACTACTATCTTCAAATTTATAATAAACTATATGCTGATAATTTTCTAAAATTTATTTTAAAAATAAAAATATATCTATATTTGATTTTTTAAATATTTTAAATTAATATAATAGTTTTTAATTATAGATTGTAAATTTTTTTTTTTAAAACATCAATTTGAATTGTGAAAAATTATATAATATATTTAAAACAATTATCAAATAATTAAATACAGTAATATTATATTCTTTCAAGTAGTTTTTAATTTTGTAGAAGTTGAAAGTTCTCAATTCTAAAATTTTCTGAAATAATAGATTCTCATCCTTACTAATTTTTTAGTTGTAAGAAACTTTATTAATTTACCCATAATTTATTTATTTTTCTATTAGATTTAATATCTTTTATTTCTCACAAATATATCTAACACTTGTAATTTTTGTAGAAAAATTTAAACAACCTATCAACATTTTAAAGCCCCTCAAATTTATAATAAACTATATGCTGATAATTTTCTTAAATTTATTTTAAAAATAAAAATATATCTATATTTGATTTTTTAAATATTTTAAATTAATATAATATTTTTTAATTGTAGATTGTAATTTTTTTTTAAAACATCAATTTGAATTGTGGAAAATTATATATAATACATGTAAAATAATTATAAAATAATTAAATATAGTAATATTATATTTATTATAAAATAATATTATTGTATTTTTCTTAGCTACTTTGCAGCCTTATTACTTTATCCAAAGGATTTTAGAAATATTACAAAGGGTTTGATATTTCTAATAAAGTTTTCTTTTATATAAAGTTTTTATTTATTAATTAATTTTTTTAAATTTAGTTTCTAATAAATTTTGTTTATAATTTTTAAAATTAGTTCAAATTAATATATATAATTAATGTTTTTATTTATTTATTATTATTTAAATGTAATAGTTATTCTAAAATAAGTTTAGTTTAATTAATTATATTTAAAATTAATTAGTATTATTTAGATTTAGATTATTTAATATGTTTTTTTTTTTAAAAGATAATTTAGTTCAATTATTATTTTCTTTATGTTTAGTTAAATTAAATAATAGTTGTTAGACTATTGAAGATTTTTGAATGAGGTTTTTTGTATAATCTAATCTAGGGGATAGCATTTATATCTAAGGGGTAATTATTATTGTTATTAATTTATTTAATTCTTTTTTCGGTGGACGTTTTTAAATATATGGATATGAGGGATTATTTAGTTGGGTGGTGTTTTGGATATGAAATATAGAATTAATATTAAAGGTATAATATTGATTTCAATTTATTAAATGTGCATGGTTATTACCTTGTAAATGAGAGTTGAATCTAGTAATTATTAATTAGGTTAATTTATATTTGATGAGTGTTATAAATTAGCCTATAGTGGACTTAGTGTGTACGTTCTTGATATTTAATTATATTTTGTTAGTAATTTTAAATGGTAAATGAATTTGGATAATTGAGATATTATAAATTTGTTTATCGTTATGCTATTACTAAAAATTGAATTTAATCTTTCAGAGGATGTGAGTATTACTCATACTTGAATAGTTCCTTTTGAAAGTGCTATATCATGCATGTTGTATTTTGAAGTGATTATCGGAAAGAACTATGTTTGCTTTCCTTGTATGGATGTGTTCATTCTTGGGTATCTGTTGGGTTAAATGACCTTTAGGACATAAATCCAGAGGTTTGGGGGTTGTAATTTCTGCATGGCATCTTATGTGTTGTCAGTTTGTGTTTTGTGATGATGTCATGGTCTTGATTTTATTATACCCAACCTGATTCAGTATGATGTGCTTTATGGTCTTATGAGGATACTGTGGTTATTGTTTGGTTATTTGAGAACCTATGTGCTCCTGAATGAGTAGGATGCAAATTGTGATTATGTATATCTTCATGTGTTGATTATGAGCCTAGGTAGGTGAACTAAGTGTATAGTGGGGAAGTGGCTTTCAATGAGGGTCCAGGACTCTAAGCGGTTACTAGGTAAACTCATTGGCAAGTTACTTAATAAGTAAAAATATGAAACATTAAAGGGGTTTAAAATGAACTAATAAGATGTCTGAGTCTCTACCCATGCCTTGACTGTTGTTACATGATAGGATGGGAGTTGGGATCCTTGTCTTCACGAAAGGATTACTGAGCCACATAGTGTCACTTGGAGGCCAGAGTCAAGAGTTACTACTAGGGTTACCTTCAAGGTTAGGCTTATGTGATGACACTTCCCTGTATACATCTTAGGTTTTCCTACACACGTTTGTTGCCTCTAGTGTTGTTTAGTGTTCCTTATTTTTGATTAGAGTGCTTCTAGGATCTTCCTATGCATGGAGTATGAGGTCATGTATACCTTGTTTGTATTGTTGGGTAAAAGTACAAACCTGTGTCACACTTTTACAAAGGAAGAGGACCATGACATGCAAAACTGTTAAACTTTAATGACATAAAAGTGGCATTTGTGTTTAGAATTTAAAAATGATGTAAACT
>MU224677.1:572606-597264 GCA_018584345.1 Thuja plicata | reverse complement strand
CTACAAAAGGGTATATTTAGATTTTTAAAATGGTTGATTTTTGATGAAGATATCAGTTGTCAAAGTGAGAAGTTTTGTAATTTTGAAATTTTTGCCTATTTGGCTGCCACATAGGATGCCACACAGATAGTTTCGGCCGGAACTAGTTCGGCCGGACCTGGTTCGGCCGAACCCGGTCCAGCCGAACCCCCCCATATAAATATAAGCCAATTCTTCATCGATAGAACATAGTTGGCTTATATTTACTCATGAAAATTCAGCCGAAAATGGTCCGGCCGAACATGTTTCGGCCGGAACTGATTTGCCACATCGACGCCACGTTTGCGCCATGTATGTTCGGCTGAAAATGTTTCGGCCGAAATAATTCCGGCTGAAACAATTTCGGCCAGAACTACGTAAATGGTCCTCAAGTGCGACACAGCTTTGTACTTTTACCCTGTTGTTGTATACCTTGTGTGATGGGCCTGTTACTATCTCCTGAGAATGGTGCAAGTGGACCTTTGGTTCCACGCGGTCGGGTGGTAGTGATTGTTATTACCATTGAGATTTCTAACAGATTCTTCTTCATGCTTGGATGTTCCTTGTTGTAGTTTCATCTTCCTAGTCTTTTCGAGACTTGATCAGTTACCTGAGATGTGTATTGTACCATATGTATATATTGGTTATCATCCTTT
This sequence comes from Thuja plicata, assembly GCA_018584345.1. NCBI lineage: Eukaryota > Viridiplantae > Streptophyta > Pinopsida > Cupressales > Cupressaceae > Thuja > Thuja plicata. The sequence continues at coordinate 596,590 of MU224677.1, read as the reverse complement.
GGAGGATGCATTGTATCATTCATTATGTATTATTACATACCCTGCAATTTGTGCAGTGGATGTTGATTAGGTAGTATACCTTATGGTATCAGTTGTATATGTAATCTTTATTATGAGATGTATATTATTGGTTTCAAATTATGTAACCTTTATGTCAGTTCTTTATTATTTTAATCGTAGATTAGTTTATTTAAGTAATTCTACGTCAAGGAACCCCCGAGAAATGTTAATCATGTATGAGTTGTATTTCATGTATGTCATGTACTTCATTGTGATGCTTCCGCATTGTTATTAATATTGTTTGTAAACATTTTAAAAAAAATTATTCCGTGAACTTAGTGTCATGTTTAGGTTAAGTTCTCATGGGTTCCCTAGCGGGGCATTACAATCTACTTCAAAATAGGTGCATAAATGCTAAACTTTGGGATTGGAAAACTAAGAAAGCTCTTTTTGGTTTGCTGGTCATGTCGGTTGTTCTTTATGACTGAAAAGTTTGGGGGGTAAACATGAAAAAGTGTGGGTGGAGATAGTTAGAGAGGATTCAAAAGCACTTAATCACAAAAAATATCAATAATAAAGCCTCAGTACCTTATGAAATTATATTAGCGGAAGCTGACATTTTCCTATTAAAGGTAGCAGCGATAACACAGTTAATAAGTTATTTAAAGAAACTTGAAAACATGGATAACAAGAGATGACCCAAAATTGCGATGGAAGAAGGTTTGGCTCGCATGAAGAAGACTTCAATGAAAAAAAACATAAAGTGGTTGAGAAGGTGGAACATCTTTCTATTGGCAAGTTGACTTCTTGAGGATGCATGACTCATTTTGTGTTCTCATCATGGCAACAAAGTCATACTAAGTTTCTGTCATGAAAGACAAAATGACTAAGTATGGAAAATAGGGCAGACAAAGATATTCAGTGTTCAACACATCAACACACGTGGAAGAGATTGAGTCAGCATATGCACGTTCAGATATATGTTCTATGAGATGTGTACATACTACATCCAAACATGCATAGTACGAAACAATAGTACAAAGAAGTTACAGATAGATCAATAAACCAGCAGTCCAGAAGACAGAGCATGGAAGCCGACTAGCGTTTTGATCAGTGTGAATTATTTTGTTATGTAATGGCTAAGCGCATTTGATTATATGTTTGTAATGATGTAATTAGAATTTTTGTAAACACGCTTGAGCTGACTTGTTCGAAAGCATTGTGTATTTTGTTTTAGGGCTGACTAGAGTCTTGTTTTGGGTCGCGCCTATTCGGATATGAACATATAAGTATGTAATGTAAAGTTATGTTACAAGTGTCGATTATTATGTAAGAGGAAGATATAAAAGAGTAGTATGATGAAGTCAGTATATGATATAGCTCTTTAAGAGAGTAAGAGCATTCACGCATACACAGAACTAATCAGACAGCAGTGTCATCACAACAGTTCACTTTTGATATAGGGTATATCAACTTTCAGAAGGTTTTAGCCTTCATCCTACTGGGCAGTGAGCCTAGGTAGTGAGACATATACCTTTAATAGGGTTTTTTAAAAGACTCCTAATAGGGTAAGACCTTTAACCAGGTCATTGTAATCATATTGTAAAGACTGCTTCTAACAGGGCAAAGGAACTTTAACAGGTTCATTATACCTAGTACAATATTTGTGGGTACTAATTCCCACCGGGGTTTTCCTCTGATCAAGGTTTCCCCGTAATCATATCATGTGTTATGAGTTCTTATGTTAAGCTTCATTCAATGTATGTGTTATCCTAATTTGCAACATGCATCAAAATAATCATAAACAAGCAGAGATTGCATTTTTAGAAAAGTCCTATTAATATTATCCTTCACGTATTATTAATAAACATTTTGTAAATTACATACATTCATTTCAAAAAATGTCATTTTTTGTACTCTAAGAGTTGATCATATTCCAAAAAGTTTCAAATTACAATTTGATCAATTACATTGTGCATTCAAACTGAATGTATTATACAAATGTTGCTTCATCTTTCTTTTTATGTCAACAATAGTACATTGTAGAATAAAAGGCATAATTGAAAGTATGGAGTAGGGGTTCCATGCATTGCCTTGTAGTGGTTTGTTGCTTGCATATTGGATCTCCTTTGCTGGTTGCATATTAGGTCCTAGATCTTCAAAGATCCATCATCATCTGCATTTAGGTCTTCTAGGGTTTCCTTGCATCATGAAAGAAAAGATGTTAGATCCAGTTGGATCTAAGCAATACATGGGACAACAAGAAACATACAATCAATCCTACTCAAAACTACATATCAATCTGCTGAAATCAATATAATGAGGAAAAAACATTCATTAATAGTATCTGAAGAATAGTATGAAAGGGACTTGTTCTAAACATGAAACTTTTTTCTATTTATAACTACTTTGATGCATGCTATTCTTCAAATCAGATATCTAAATGAAAGGGACTTAGTATTACCATCTGAGAAACCTTTTTCATGATTAGATCAACCTACAAGTTCACCAAATGACACAAACCAACCAGTATTCATGACTAAATGTCATCTTACATTCACTCACAAACATTAATTGGTGCATATGACTTGACGACTTAATAAATTGAGTATTATTGTGTGTGCAAATGAACAGGTGTGCATGATTGAATGCAAGAAACAAAAGGAAAATGATGCAGTGCATGTCACGAGCCCGTGCTCGAACTTCACATAAGTCATTTTATGCAGAAGGATGGTTATCATCTAAAAGGTTATTGTTCACACACATTGGAAGAACATATTTGAAGAAACCTGAAGGAATCAAAGATGCTACAGAAAGGACATGAACAAAGATAGCAGATGAATTACAGAATTGAAAGACTGAAAATTCACTATTTTTATGCAAGTAATGCAAAGTATGAAAGTGCTGTTACAGTAAGTGATTCTTCACATATATCTTACTGTTATACATTTGTTAAAGATCACTTGGAGGGCCTAAGTTGAAGTTTCATATACAGAGATTATGCATAAACTATGTCAAATGAGAAAATTCTAAACAAAATAAAAGCATGGAACAAAAAATGTGGAAGTTGCAAAATGGACAGAGATAAACAATCTCAGATCAACATGAGTATGCAAATACAGAGATCAAGCATAATGGAATAAAGTATTACAAGATATTCATAAGCTACATTAAAATGACTATGCTTAATCATGATGAAATACTACAACTGTATAATGTGTTTTAGATCACCTGTTGAGACAATTTCTTTTTGCAAAGGTTACATCTCATATAGATTTTTTGGAAAAGATAAACATTCTTGATAGCATAACAGAGCATATAACATTGATAAAATTGAATGTGCAAAATGGGTTTAAGTAAAATCCATGGAGGTCACGAGCCTGTGCTCGAACCCCATGGGTTGTTCTTCCCTAAATACTTCAAGGAGGAAACAGTGTATTTCTACATTAAAGAACAACAACATATTCAACCTGTTTGTGTTTAAATGCTAAAAAAAGATGCTCGATACTATAAACAAAACTATGAACTCATAGTGTTTTTTTTAACATATATGTTACAGTTTATATCTTATGAATGTTCTTTTTTTTGAACAGTGGAGTCGAGCATCAAACAAAGATTCTTGGTATTGTATCAAGGCTGCAAATTCATAGTGTTTTTTAACATAATGTTGCAGTTTAAAATCTTATGTGTGTTTCTTTTTCAGACAGTGGTCGACATCCAACAAAAGCATACATTGTACCTATTAATTACTGGTATTTAAAGATAGCGGTAATAATGTTTTTATTAAAACATTCAAACAGAGTAAATCCTATGGTTCAACTCAAAATGGAGACAAGCATCAAATTGACAGTTCCAAGTGCAGATTTGGGTGGTGGTTTTAAAAGTAATGCAAGTAAATACAGTTGAGCATCAAACAGAGGACTGAAATACATCAAAAGACATCAGACAGTGACCTTCAACATTGAGCAGAGCTGAGGTTCATGGGCTCGTAAACAGGAAAATGATAGTTCAACAATGGATAAAGGTTTAAAGATACACAATCAACATCAAACAGAGTACCAACATACAGCAAGTGAAGATCATTGCATAAAAGAAGAGAATGAAAAAATGATAGGAGTCAACTTATCTGTTCATGCCAAGAGGTGTGTTGTTTATGCCAAGAGATGTGTCTTCATTTGTGTCTGTAGCAACTGGCATGAAAAAGTAAAGCTTATGACTGAAAGATGTCATAAAGCTGAAACCAAATGTATTCACTCCATCTTTCTGTCACAAGCTCCATTTTTTTGAAAATGCTGAAGAGAGTCACGGTTCCAGAAAACCCGCATGATGGTGATATAAAAAAAAACATTCATAAATTGGTCTGTTACCTGCGGGTTTGATGGAAAGACAGCAGTGGTGGTGCTTTATGGTTACACAACCAAATAGGGATAAGTCTGAAGCTGTGGCATAGTAATTTTCCCAATATCTCAACCACAGCTCAAGGTCAACAACAGTGATGGCATCCCATGTTACACAGACAACTGGGGATGAGTCCTAAAGCTGTGGCTAGGACATCCCCAATTCATTGTCAAAGAGTTCATGGGCTTGACACCTCAGCCACAGCTCCAAACCATTCCAAAGTGGTAGTAGTCTCACTTTCAAGTGTAGTGGTTGCATCACAAATAGACAAGAACTCCTCGTGCCTTCAAACAAACTGCAAGTTCAAAACCTGAAATAAAGATGAATCAAACTAACTTACAAACCATTGATCAGCGCCATATGTCATGGAACAATATCCTCAAGTATTCCAACATTGAAGAAAGAACATGCCAACTTACAGTTTGAGCTCGAGTTTGAGCAAGATGAAGATCAAAAGTCGCGGCCTCTGCTGAAGAAGTATGCTACAACAGTGAGACTATAGTTTGCAATGAATGTATGAACAATTTTTTCCTCCTAAAGATCATAAAACTCAAGTTTTCTCCACAAAATATGGTGGATTTCATAACAGGGTTCGTGATTTCCATTATTCACCATGGCGGTAGCACAATGAAAACCATAAAACCCTAAAAGTTGAAAATGAAATCGATCAAATGGTATACATTGTATTTTACTCGCATTTGAGTTCCATTGTCAGTTGAAGTAAATGCTATGTCAGTGACAGTGCATTGACATCCCTTCGGCATTGCCACCTTAGTACTTTAAGTGCCACGACAACTGCAATTATCTCTTCTTTAAGGATAGTCATATCAAACAATGCATTTAAACAAACCACATTTACCTTCAAATGCTCGGGTGTGGTGTTGAAAATATATGTGGAGTTAAGTGCCGAGTGGTCTAGGGTTTTTTTTAAAAGCCCTTGCAAAGTTTGAAAAATTGGGTTTTTAAAACCTTCTTGGCATTCGAATGCCATGTGTTAGAAGATTTAAATAATGTGCCTAAGTTAAAGGCTTTAACTTAGGGGTTTTTGTGGGTGTTGTTTAAAGCCCTATAGTTGTTAGGGGTTTTAGAGGGAATTTTATTTGAATAAGCCATGTTGGCTATTTAGGGGAAGTTTTTGCTTATTGTTGGGGGAGTCAAATTTGGTAAAAAATTAGCTTTAGTGAATTTCAAATTCCTATTGCTGTGGATCCATCTCTTTTTGTATTCCATTGTAAGTGCATACTTGTAATTTTGGATTTTGTGCAAAAGGATTTCATCATTCCTTGCCATTGGTTCTAGAATTCATGTATGTAGCTTGTACATAGATTTTTGAGAAGAATACAATTGCCTCACTTTTACATACTTCTTATTATGGTCATTACTCATAGTTCCTTTTCAATTTTCTACATATAAGAGTAATAATTTTGCAATATATTTTAGTGAATTACAGTAATTCCTATTTCAAATTATAGAAATATAAGCCTTTTGTGGAATGTGCATGTTGTTAATGGAAGAAGTATTGCTTGTGGTCAAAACCCTAGTTGTCACCTTTCAATTAACCTATGTATTGAGCAGTGAATGATAGGCCAAAGATTCATTAGAGTATGATAAGTATATGTCAGTTTGAAGCTTCAATAAGAGTCTGAATATCCTTGGTGTATCACCTTTCTTTTATGCAAGTTTAGTTACAAATCCCTTTCTCCTTTTTCCCAATTCCATTTTTAATCAGGAAGTGATATACCATATTTTATAGGAACCGGTCTAGAATCCAGAGATTCCTCTTCATTCATAGTCTACCCAAAGCTAGGAGAGGTTTCCATTGTTAGGATGGAATTGTTGTATAGCCCTAATGCCTGAGTTAGGGTGACAATTCTAAGCCTGAACAGTTTTTGGCACGCCCGATGGGACTGCAAACTGCTTCTCACTTCTGAATTTATTTTTGTGATTGCTCAGTGTGGATTTTAATGAGAAGAACTCCAACAAGATCAAACAAGCAAGGATTTGTGTACCAGGAGTTACAGACAAGCAAAAGAGGAGGAAGATCATGCAGAGGTGGAAGAACATCACAAGATCCAAGAGGTGCTTTATTGAGTTCAAATTTTTCTTCATTTGATAATCCCATTTTTGAAGATCAAGCTGTGAATTTAGAAGAACTTGAAGTTATTATTGAAGAAATTAATCTTCCTTAAGATCTGAGTGTTCATACTCATTCCAGATTAGAGTTTCCAAGTATTGAAGATATGTCTATAAATAATTCTATTTTTGGAGCTTCTACAAGTGTTACTACAACAAATCCCCATAATTTGAAGACTTACCAAAGGAAGGCAGTTCAACATACTCAACCTCTTGTTGTACCTACTATTCAAAAACAAGTACCAACAATAGTAGGAATGGAAAGAAACCTGCCTTTTGTCCCTTTTGATCAAGGTAGTCCTCTCCACATTGCAAATCATAATAATATACCATTGGCTGCCTTGAAAGGTTTGCCATCATTCACCAGAGAAGGTCAAGTGACAGCTATTGAGCACATAAGAGATATTGCATCTTTGTGCAATGTCCATCATGTTACGGAGGAAGATGTGGCTATGAAGCTATTGGCTACATCACTTAAAGGTAAAGCTCTTGACTGGTTTATAAATCTTCCAGTCAATTCTATTACTACTTGGGATGTTTTTGGAGATAGGCTTTCTAAGTTTTTTGAAGACAAATCAGACAATTTGTCTTTAGTGGAGCAATTAACTACTATCAAAAGGGCTCCTCAAGAAGAGTTAAGTGATTTTAATCTCAGATTCTAGAAAACTTGGAATAGAATCCCTGCCATGGTAAGACCCTCTGTCGAATATGCTTTTCTATACTTTCTCAAAAGCTGGAATAGTGATATTTTAGTAATGATCCAGTCCATGGGAGGAAATTCTTTACCCCAAGCCTATAATATTGCAATTAGAGCAGAGAATAGTCTCATTCAGGCAGATAAGATAGCTCCTAGGGCACCCATGCCTTACTTCCCAAATATCCAGCCCAATATGCCATTGATTACTCCACCATTAGCTCCATTTCCATCTTATAAAAGTGAGGAAATCATGCCTATAGCCCCTCCTAGTGAATTGCAAAGCATAAAAGATAGTTAGCAAAAAATTGAGAGCTTGTTACAGACCTTTGGGAATGAATTAGTGAACCTGAAAAGATAGCAAAGCCATCCTGTAGCCCATAATCAAGGTCAATTTCCTGGTTCCTCACCTCAACAGCCTAATCAGCCTGATTATTAAGGAGATAAGCAGCAATATCAAGGGAATAGTAATGAAAATAGGAAAAAATGGAATCAAAGGCCTTATAGGCCATACAATCTAGTACCTCTCAATGTTGTTAAGGATATTGTTCCTAGCCAGAATAACCTTGTTGCAGATTATGAATGGTGTTATCCATGTAATGAACAACACAAGCAGTCTAAGTGTACTAAAGGAGTGCTTAATCAAGCCTTGATGGTTCAGAGTATCATAGATTCATAGCCTACTGAAGAGACTCAACAACACTGTGATACATCTTCCCCTGACATTGCATTCCTCAATTGGTAGGAGGAAGAGTTCTATGGAGTAAATGGTCACTCATCCATATCAACAAATACCAGAGCCAAGAAGAGAGCCCTGGAAACAGAGCAATCAACTGCTGGGATTGCTAATACAAATCAATCATCACTCACTCCACCAGTTTCAATCCTAAAGGGAGCCTCTACTCATGCAAACAGAACAATGCAGTATTAGAAGCAGCTGGATCAGAGTATTAGTAAGTCTCCTCAGAAGGTACAATTTGCTATTCCTTACAACATTGTTGATAATATGAAAAAGATGAATGTTTCTATTTCCATGTGGGATTCATTAGCTATTCCAGGGCAAATTGATTTATTAAAGGAGGAACTGTCAAAAGGAACAACAATTCCACATCAAGCTGTGAATAATCCTCCTAGAGTGGTCTTGGCCAATTTAGAGCCTTCAGTGGTTCAGGATGAAGTAGTCAAACAAAAGGAAAAGAAGATTGGTAAAGTACAACAACAAGTATCACAAGAGATTAAAAATGCTGCAGAATTAAACTAGCCAGCAATACAAACTGAAAGAAAGTCAGCAAATATGCAGAAGGTGGCAGAAAAGGGAGGTAAGAAACCTGCAAATGTTAAGCCTCCTCCTTTCTATGTTTCTTTAATCATTGGAAACAAATTAGTGCATAATTGTATGGTTGACAGTGGTGCAACCAACACTGTCATGCCAAAGAGTATAGCTGATATATTGGATTTGAAGTATGAACCGCCTGAGAAAGGAGTTGTTCAACTTGATGGTTCTTCAGTTAAAACTGTTGGGGTTGTTAAAAATGCAAGTCTAACATTGCACTCATGTCCAAATTTCTCCATTTCTCAAGATATTTTTGTCATAGATCTGCAACCTTATTTTGCTCTATGTTTATCAAGAGACTTCACAGCCAAGATAGATGGATATTTCTCATCAGATTGGTCTCACCTGTATTTTAGAACTAGGTATGGTACTAAGGTGACAATAAAGTTAGAGTCATGGGCTAAAGACCATGTAGAAACTTATAATCCCAGCCCTATAAATGCAAGTTGTGTGATCATGGATCCAGATGAAATTAATGAGAGTTCATCTTATAACACACAAACTGAGGAGTATCCCGATACGATTCTTGATGAATGGGAAGCTAGAAATGACCAAGAGATGGATGTGTTTGATGCTGGTTTTGGAAATTACATGATTTTAGAATCTAATTCAATAGTGCCTAATTTGATTAAAGACCCAAAATCTGAATCTGATGTATCTAACCATCTTTGGGATTTGTATTTTGATGGGTCAAGGAATAAGGATGGAGTTGGTGTAGGTGTTATGCTAGTTTCACCTAATGGTGATAAGTTTTATGCTGCATTTAAATTGTCTTTTCCTTGTTCTAACAATGTGGCTGAATATGAAAGTTTAATCCAGGGATTAGAATGGGAAAGATTGAAAGGTATCAAATATATGAGAGCATTTGGTGATAGCGAGATTATTGTTAAGCAGGTGAGAGGCATCAACACTGTTAAAAATGATCTTCTTAAGATGTACAAATCTATAGTTTCTGATAATCTAGATGGATTTGATGCTTTCAACCTAATTTCAATTCCTAGAAGGGAAAATACACATGCGGATAGGCTGGCTGGTATTGGTGCTCATATTGCATTAATAGAAAATAAAGGAATAATTTCAGACTAGTCCCATATTAATATAATTGTCAGGCTATCCATTCCAGATAATGACATTTATTGGCAAGTTTTCAATACTGATGAGCATATCCTAAGTTTTTTGATAGAAACAGATGGTTTTTCAGCTTCAAAAGATAATAACAAGAACATTCAGCAAATGGAAGACCAAATTATTCAATTGAAAACAATCAAATTTCCAAAGGGATTAGTAAGCTTGGAATCAGCTTTTAATTCTGATGACCAGTTTAAAAGGGGTAAAACCAGCCTGCTAATTGAAGAAGATCATTATGAAGAAGTGGAAATTTTCAGAGACAAGCGGTTGAAGGTTGGTAAAATAAATTCTCCTGAAGAAAAAGAACTGTTTATTGATCTTTTTAGAGAATACAATGATGTTTTTGCATGGGATTACTCTGATCTAAAAGGTTTTGATCCCAAATTAACTCAGCATACTATAGAATTGGAACCAAATGCTAGGCCAATTAGACAAAAGAAAAGGCTTATAAATCCCAAATTAGAGCCATTAATGCTGAAAGAGCTGAGGAAACTTCTAGATGGTGGTATCATATTTCCTATTAAGCACACATCTTGGGTTTCTAAATTAGTACCAGTAAGGAAGAAGAACGAAGAAATAAGACTTTGTGTAGATTTTAGAAACCTTAATAGGGCATCTCTGAAAGATAGACACCCTCTTCCTTCCATGGAACAAATTTTACAATATGTTTCAGGTTCTGAGAGATTCTCACTCTTAGATGGGTACTCTAGTTATAATCAAAGTTTATTTAAGGAATCCGATCAGTTTAAAACAACTTTTACAACTAAATGGGGTACTATGACCTACAGAAGAATGCCCTTTGGGTTGTCAAATGCTGGAGCTAATTTTCAGAAAGCAATGGACATGGCTTTCAAGAACTTAATGTATAAATTTGTTCTGGTTTATCTTGATGATGTAACAATTTACAACAAAGTTGCAAATCAGCATATTGATCATTTGAGACAAATATTGCAAATATGTAGATAATTTGGAATATCTTTGAATCCTAAGAAATCTGTGTTTTCTATTCATGAAGGAAAAATTTTAGGATACCAAGTGTCTAAGGAAGGAACAACAATTGATCCTGAAAGAATTCATGCAATTCTTGATCTTTCATTTCCTAAACATAAGAAAGGATTGCAAAGTTTTATTGGAAGAATTAACTTCGTAAGAAGGTTTATCCATGATATTGCAAGTTTATTAAAGCCATTGACCACAATTCTTAAAAAGGATATTCCTTTTAGATGGACGGATGAAGGAAAAAGGAATTTTGAATTGATAAAACAAGCTTTGTCTTCATCCCCTACTCTTGTTAATCCTGATTTTACTAAAGACTTCATTTTGTATGCTTATGGTGGTTCTGACACAATCTATGCTATGTTGGTTTAGAAGAATGATCAGAAACAAGAACAACCAGTTGCATTTTTTAGCAAAGATATGGATGATTATGAGAAAAGGTACACTTTTATTGAAAAACATGTACTTGCAGTTATTAAAGCTTTGAAGAAGTTTAAGCATTTAATTTCTAGAAATAGGGTGCACTTAATGGTTGCTCATCCTAGCATCAAGGAGTTTTTGTTGAACAAGGATGTTAATGAGAAAAGAGCTGGTTGGATAACAAGGGTTATGGAGTATGATGTGTAGATTCATGTAACTAAGCTGGTTAGAGGTAAAGGCCTTTACACACAAATGGCAGAAGAAGAGGAACAGATTGAAACACCTAAAGAACTGAAGATTTACAAAGTGAAATTGTACTGTTTAATGATCCTATGACATGGTTGTCAGATATGACTAGATTCTTGCAAACAAGACAATGCCCAGATAATCTTGATAAAGAAAAAAGGAGGTACTATAGGTTACAATCTATCCCCTATGTTCTTATTGATGGTGTTCTATATAGAAAAGATTATTTTGGAATGTTTCTTAAATGTATTGATTCATTAGATCAAAAAAAAATATTATCTGAGTTTCATGATGGATCCTGTGGAGGACATTTCAGTCCTAAAACTACATCTTGGAAAATACTAAGGGCAAGCTATTATTGGCCTGATGTGTTTAAAGATGCTCATGTTTGGGCTAGAAAATGTCAGAAATGTGCACTGTTTGCAAGGAAACAAAGGCTAGCAGCACTGCCATTGAAACCAATTGTGGTTGATCAGCCATTTGCTAAGTGGGGAATGGACTTTATTGGCCCTATCAATCCTAATTCTAGTGCATGTCATAAATGGATTTTAACTGCTACTGATTACTTTACAAGATGGACCGAGGCTATTGCACTATAGGAAGCTTCTGGACCTACTGTGGTAAAATTCTATGATGATATAATAACCAGGTTTGGAGTTCCTCAATCAATCATTTCTGATAATTCTATGGCTTTTATTGGTTTAGCCATTATAGAATGGGCTGTAAAGAATGGGATTTACTTAAACACTTCTTCAAACTATTATCCTTAGGGTAATGGTCTTGCAGAATCTACCAATAAAAACCTAATCAGGATCATCAAGAAGACTTTGCAAGGAAATAAGAGGGATTGGCATTCCAAATTGAAGGTAGTCTTATGGCTAGATAGGATTACACCTAAACAGGTAATTGGGAATTCCCCATATGTCCTAGTTTATGGTAAAGAAGCCAGATAGCCAGTTTCCACTGAATTTCCAGCCTTGCAACTAGCTGATCAAATGTTATTGTTTGGAGAAGATGATCCCCTTAAATTGATGTATGCCAATCTATTACAACTTGAAGAGGAAAGGAGAAAAGCATTGGTTACAATGGAACTTAAGCAAGCACAAACTAAGAGATCTTTTGAAAAGAAAGCTAAGTTCATAGAATTTAGAGAGGGAGACTTAGTACTCAAGTGGGATGTGCTAAAGAGCAGGCCAGTGCAGCATGATAAATTTGACAACTTTTGGGTAGGCCCTTTTGTTATTATAGCCTGCAAGGAAAACAATGCTTATCAGTTTTCCACAACTGATGGGGAAGTTCTACAAATTCTAGTTAATGGAATACACCTCAAGATTTGCTTTGAGGGTTAGATTTTAGTCTAGGTTTTCATTTTCAATAAGTGCTGTCCAAGCACATAGGTCTCTAGGTTGCATAGGTCTTTAGGCTGCATTAGGTCTAGGATAGCTGCATTTTCATTTCAACAAATGATTGCATTCATGGTTTTAGGTTTCCTATCTCCATTACCCAAGGATAGAGGTCTAGGGTTATGTCTAGCAAGTAGACATCCAGAAGAAGTTGCCAAAATTGTTATCCTAATGTGCAGCATGCATTTTTAGAAAATTCCTATTAATATTATCCTTCAGGTATTATTAATAAACATTTTGTAAATTACATACATTCATTTCAGAAAATGTCATTTTTTGTACTCTAAGAGTTGATCATATTCCAAAAAGTTTCAAATTACAATTTGATCAATTACATTGTGTATTCAAACTAAATTTATTATACAAATGTTGCTTCATCTTTCTTTTTATGTCAACAATAGTACATTGCAGAATAAAAGGCATAATTGAAAGTATGGAGTAGGGGTCCCATGCATTTCCTTGTAGTGGTTTGTTGCTTGCATATTAGATCTCCTTTGCTGGTTGCATATTAGGTCCTAGATCTTCAAAGATCCATCATCATCTGCATTTAGGTCTTCTAGGGTTTCCCTGCATCATGAAAGAAAAGATGTTAGATCCAGTTGGATCTAAGAAATACATGGGACAACAAGCAATATACAATCAATCCTGCTCAAAACTGCATATCAATCTGCTGAAATCAATATAATGAGGAAAAAACATTCATTAATAGTATCTAAAGAATAGTATGAAAGGGACTTGTTCTAAACATGAAACCTTTTTCTATTTATAACCACTTTGATGCATGCTATTCTTCAAATCAGATATCTGAATGAAAGGGACTTAGTATTACCATCTGAGAAACCTTTTTCATGATTAGATCAACCTATGAGTTCACCAAATGACACAAACAAACCAGTATTCATGACTGAATGTTGTCTTACATTCACTCACAACATTAATTGGTGCATATGACTTGATGACCTAATAAATTGAGTATTATTGTGTGTGCAAATGAACAGGTGTGCATGATTGAATGCAAGAAACAAAAGGAAAATGATGTAGTGGATGTCACGAGCCCGTGCTCAAACTTCACATAAGTCATTTTATGCAAAAGGATGGTTATCATCTAAAAGGTTATTGTTCACACACATTGGAAGAACATATTTGAAGACACCTGAAGGAATCAAAGATACTACAGAAAGGACATGAACAAAGAAAGCTGATGAATTACAAAATTGAAAGACTCTGAAAATTCACTATTTTTATGCAAGTAATGCAAAGTATGAAAGTGTTGTTACAGTAAGTGCTTCTTCACATATATCTGACTGTTATACATTTGTTAAAGATCACTTGGAGGGCCTAAGTTGAAGTTTTGTATATAGAGATTATGCATAAACTATGTCAAATGAGAAAATGCTAAACAAAATAAAAGCATGGAACAAAAAATGTGGAAGTTGCAAAATGGACAGAGATTAACAATCTTAGATCAACATGAGTATGCAAATACAGAGAGCAAGCATAATGGAATAAAGTATTACAAGATATTTAGAAGCTGCATTAAAATGACTATGCTTAATCATGATGAAATACTGCAACTGTATAATGTGTTTTAGATCACCTGTTGAGACAATTTCTTTTTGCAAAGGTTACATCTCATATAGATTTTTTTGGAAAAGATAAACATTCTTAAGAATAGAACAGAGCATATAACATTGATAAAATTGAATGTGCAAAATGGGTCTAAGTAAAATCCATGGAGGTCACGAGCTCGTGCTCGAACCCCATGGGTTGTTCTTCCCTAAATACTTTAAGGAGGAAACAGTGTATTTCTACATTAAAGAACAACAACATATTCAACCTGTTTGTGTTTAAATGCTAAACAAAGATGCTCGATACTATCAGAAAAAATGTGAATTCATTGTGGTTTTTTTAACATATATGTTATAGTTTATATCTTATGAATGTTTTTTTTTTTGAACAGTGGAGTCGAGCATCAAACAGAGATTCTTGGTATTGTATCAAGGCTGCAAATTCACAGTGTTTTTTAACATAATGTTGCAGTTTAAAATCTTATGTGTGTTTCTTTTTCAGAGAGTGGTCGACATCCAACAAAAGCATACATTGTGCTTATTAATTACTGGTATTTAAAGACAATGGTAATAATGTTTTTATTAAAACATTCAAACATAGTAAATCCCGTGGTTCAACTCAAAATGGAGACAAGCATCAAATCGACAGTTCCAAGTGCAGAGTTGGGTGGTGGTTTTAAAAGTAATGCAAGTAAATATAGTTGAGCATCAAACAGAGGACTGACATACATCAAAAGACATCAGGCAATGACCTTCAACATTGAGCAGAGCCAAGGTTCATGGGATTGTAAACAGGCAAATGATAGTTTAGAAATGGATAAAGGTTTAAAGAAACACAATCAACATCAAACAGAGTACCAACATACAAAAAGTGAAGATCATTGAATAAAAGCAGAGAATGAAAAAATGATAGAAGGAGTCAACTTATCTATTTATGCCAAGAGGTGTGTTGTTTATGCCAAGAGATGTGTCTTCATTTTTTTCTGTAGCAACTCGGATGAAAAAGTAAAGCTTATGACTGATAGATGTCATAAATCTGAAACCAAATGTATTCACTCCATCTTTCAATCACAAGCTCCATTTTTTTGAAAATGCTGAAGAGAGTCACGGTTCCAAAAAACCCGCATGATGGTCACATAAAAAAAACATTCATAAATTGGTCTGTTACCCATGGGTTGTATGGAAAGACAATAGTGGTGGTGCTTTATGGTTACATAGACAACTAGGGATAAGTCTGAAGCTGTGGCAGAGGAATTTTCCCAATATCTCAACCACAGCTCAAGGTCGACAGCAGTGATGGCATCCCATGTTACACAGACAACTTGGGATGAGTCCTGAAGCTGTGGCTAGGACATCCTCAGTTCATAGTCAAAGAGTTCATGGGCTTGACACCTCAGCCATAGCTCCAAACCATTCCAAGGTGGCAGTGGCCTCACTTTCAAGTGTAGTGGTGGCATCACAAATAGACAAGAACTCCTCGTGCCTTCAAATGAATTGCAAGTTCAAAATCTGAAATAAAGATGAATCAAACTAACTTACAAACCATTGATCAGTGCCATATGTCATGGTGCAATATCCTCAAGTATTCCAACATTAAAGAAAGAACATGCCAACTTACAGTTTGAGCTCAAGTTTGAGCAAGATGAAGATCAAAAGCCGCGGCCTCTGCTGAAGAAGGATGCTACAACAATGAGACTATAGTTTGCAATGAATGTATGAACAATGTTTTCCTCCTAAAGATCATAAAGCTCAAGTTTTCTCCACAAAATATGGCGGATTTCATAACAGGGTTCGTGATTTCCATTATTCACCATGGCGGCAGCACAATGAAAACCATAAAACCCTAAAAGTTGCAAATGAAATCGATCAAATGTTATACATTGTATTTTACTCGCATTTGAGTTCCATTGTCAGTTGAAGTAAATGCTATGTCAGTGACAGTGCATCGACATCCCTTCGACATTGCCATCTTAGTACTTTAAGTGCCACGACAACTGCAATTATCTCTTCTTTGAGGATAGTCATATCAAATAGCGCATTCAAACAAACCGCAGTTACCTTCAAATGCTCGGGTGTGGTGTTTACATTATATGTGGAGTTGAGTGCCGATTGGTCTATGGTTTTTTATAAAACCCCTTGCAAAGTTTGAAAAATTGGGTTTTTAAAACCTTCTTGGCATTCGAATGCCATGTGTTAGAAGATTTAAATAATGTGCCTAAGTTAAAGGCTTTAACTTAGGGGTTTTTGTGGGTGTTGTTTAAAGCCCTATAGTTGTTAGGGGTTTTGGAGGGAATTTTATTTGAATAAGCCATGTTGGCTATTTAGGGGCAATTTTTTCTTATTGTTGGGGGAGTCAAATTTGGTAAAAAATTAGCTTTAGTGAATTTTGAATTCCTATTGCTGTGGATCCATCTCTTTTTTTATTCCATTGTAAGCGCATACTTGTAATTTTGGATTTTGTGCAAGAGGATTTCATCATTCCTTTCCATTGGTTCTAGAATTCATGTATGTAGCTTGTACACAGATTTTTGAGAAGAATACAATTGCCTCACTTTTACATACTTCTTATTGTGGTCATTACTCATAGTTCCTTTTCAATTTTCTGCATATAAGAGTAATACTTTTGCAATATATTTTAGTGAATTACATTAATTCCTATTTCATATTACAGAAATATAAGCCTTTTGTGGAATGTGCATGTTGTTAATGGAGAAAGTATTTCTTGTGGTCAAAACCCTAGTTGTCACTTTTCAATTAACCTATGTATTGAGCAGTGAATGATAGTCCAAAGATTCATTAGAGTATGATAAGTATATGTCAGTTTGAAGCTTCAAAAAGAGTCTGAATATCCTTGGTGTATCACCTTTCTTTTATGCAAGTTTAGTTACAAATCCCTTTCTCCTTTTTCCCAATTCCATTTTTAATCAGGAAGTGATATACCATATTTTATAGGAACTGGCCTAGAATCTGGAGATTCCTCTTCATTCATAGTCTACCCACAGCTAGGAAAGGTTTCCATTGTTAGGATGGGATTGTCATGTATCCCTAATGGCCGAGTTAGGGTGACAATTCTAAGTTTGAACAGTATGTTTGATTTATGTTTAAGTTGCTGAAAAGTAATTAATAGATAAACACTGATTCACCCCCCCTCTCAGTGTTTCTAACAATTGGTATTAGAGCTCTGGTCCTTTGAAAGAAAGTTTAACCACTTGAGGAGATCATAGACTCAACAGAAGCAAAATATTTTAAAAAGAATCTTGAAACAACTCTTGAAGATCTTGATAGATCTGAAAAAGAAAATGAAGAACTTAGACTGAAAGTTGATGGCTCACAAATGGTTATCAAGAAATTGAGAAAGGATTTGAAAGATTGTTCTACAAGTGATTTAGGGAAAATGATCAAAAATCTAAATGAAGAGAATATGTCTCTGAAAGATAAAATTGAAAATCTAGATGAACAGCTAACAGACAGTCAAATTTCTATTGAAGAAAAGATCAAAGAAATAAAACAAATAGATGATGAACTCTTGAAAGCAAACATGAAAGTCCTAGAATTGGAAAACATAAAGAAGAAGTTGGAATCTAAATTAACAGAAGCAAAAGATAAGATTGATAAACTCCACACAAGTTTTGATTCACTTCAATCTCAGCTTATTGCACAAAAGAAAAAAGGCGACACTACTGGTCTTGGATACAGTGTAGCACAAATTGAAATCAATTCATTACAAGAAAGAAAGAAAACAAATGAAGCATCTTCAGAAGCAAAGAAAGTTGAAAATGTTGCAGAGATTAAAATAGATCTAACTAAAGGGGAAATCAAGCAAGTTAACAAAACTTGTTATGCATGTAACAAACATGGTCATTTGGCAAGAGATTGCAAAGAGGTAAGACCTTTCAATGGTTATTGTTACTCCTGTAATAAGTTTGGTCATAGGGATATACATTGCAGAACAAATCAAAGGAATCAGTCACAGCAAAATCAAAGAAGAATGAATCAAAACAATAAGAGAAATTAACCTCAAAGAAATATGCAGAACACTACATGTTAGATATGTAACTACAATGGTCACATAGCAAAGCAATGCAACATGATGAACAAGAACATCAGACCTCCTATGATTTGTCACACATGTAGAAAGGCTGGACACATCTCAAGGTTTTGTAAATCCAGAACTCAAAAGAAAGAGGATCCTAAGAAATCACTATTTGAGGAAGAAGAAGAAGTCAAGTTTGTTCAAGAAAAAGAATATTCAAGAAAAATTTGGGTTGAAGTAAGGAAGGACAATGATGTTGACAAAGTAGCTGATGCATCCACAGTGGAGGCACCCTCTACTTCTTCTTGAATAGACCTTCTTGGTCTTAGGGGGAGCTATTCTAGCGTAGGACATATGATCAAGGTCCTTGCATGGATCTGATAAAAATGGAGAAGCTGACATATGCCTTATGCACGTATCTTTAGACAGTTGATGCAATGAAAGTATTCTAGAAGAAAGAGATCCAATCTCTTCAGATTGTGTACCCTAAAGTTTACATGGAGTAAGTATGTAGAAGACTTAAAATTTTTTGTACACCTTTTTAATTAATGTCAAAGGGGGAGTAATATCAAATGTGTATAGATGGAGAGTAGATATGTATATATCAATAAGATGTTATGATATACAGTTATTTTTTGTGTTAATTCATTTTGAGAAACTTGGCCACATTCCTTTGTTTCCATAAATGACAAAAGGGGAGATTGTTGGCAAGTTGACTTCCTGAGGATGCATGACTCATTTTGTGTTGTCATCATGGCAACAAATTCATACTAAGTTTTTGTCATGAAAGAAAAAATGACTAAGTATGGAAAACAGGGCAGACAGAGATATTCAACAATCAACACATTAGCGCACCTATGAGAGATTGAGTCAGCATATGTGCATTTAGATATATGTTTTATGACATGTGTACATACTATATCTAGACACACATAGTATGAAACAATAGTACAGAGAAATTACAGACATATCAGTAGACCGGTAGTCCAGAAGACAGAGCATGGAAGCTGACTAGTGTTTTGATCAGCGTGAATTATTTTGTTATGTAATGGATAAGCGCCTTTGATTATATTTTTGTAATGATGTAATTAGAATTTTTGTAAACACACTTGAGCCGACTTGTTCTGAAGTGTTGTGTATTTTTTTTTAGGGCCAACTAGAGTCTTGTTTTGGGTCACGCCTATTCAGATATGAACATATAAGTATGTAATGTAAAGTTATGTTACAAGTGTCGATTATTATGTAAGAGGAAGATATAGAAGAGCAGTATGATGAAGTTAGTATATGATATAGCTCTTTAAGAGAGTAAGAGCATTTGTGCATACATGAAACTGATCAGATAATAGTGTCATCACAATAGTTCACTTTTGATATAGTGTATATCAACTTTCAGAAGGTTGTAGCCTTCATCCTATTGGGCAGTGAGACTAGGCAGTGAGCCATATACCTTCAGGGTTTTTTAAAAGACTTCTAATAGGGTCAGACCTTTAACTAGGTCATTGTACTCATATTTTAAAGACTAGTTCTAACAGGGCAAAGGAACTTTAACATGTTCATTATACCTAGTACAATATTTGTGGGTACTAATTCCCATCGGGGTTTTCCTCTGATCAAGGTTTCCCCGTAATCATATCATGTGTTATGAGTTCTTATGTTAAGCTTCATTCAATGTATGTTTGATTTATGTTTAAGTTGCTGAAAATTAATTAATAGACAAACACTGATTCACCCCCCCTCTCAGTTCTTCTAACACTTTCTACACGATTATCTGAATACCAATATGGAAATAAAGAAGTTTGTCATGGGTAAATTTTAGACTGTGATGTGGTCTAATAATATGGGTTGGAAAAAGACCCATTATATAGAAGTGTTCAAACCCTCCCATGAGCATGGGGATAAGGCTTACCTTGTGGAAGCTATTAAGGGTAAACCTAGAGTGTTGGTGGCGTAGCTAAGGATAGGCTAACATCATCTCAGATGAGAGACTGGTAGATGGAAAAGGTCCAAAGAGGAGTGGGAGGAGATGATTTGTAGGTTTTGCAAAAAAGGGGCGATTGAGACTAAATGACACTTTCTCTTCAAGTGAATGAATTATGATGACATTCAAGATCAGTACGGGGACATCCTGATGGCTGGAAGCATGCACATTTTATTTGAGGAGGATAAGATCAAGCAGACAACTAGTTTGATTGTCAAGATTCACATCAGGAGATCGGATATGGAAAAGAATAAAGAGTTAGTTTAGGGATGTGTTTCATGGTCCCTTAGACTAATGGTATCATGGACGTAATTAAAATTATTCAATTCAATTCCATCATGCAATTGAATATAATATAATGTGAAGGATTAAAATATTTCAAAAACCATGGGCCCAGTTCCACACATTATCTTCTCGCATCCTATGCAACCTAAACATCAAATGCCTAAGAAAGTTTGTGATGTTGCGATTAGATATTAAATGTAATGGCAAAGACTTTG
Organism: Thuja plicata; assembly: GCA_018584345.1. Taxonomy (NCBI): domain Eukaryota; kingdom Viridiplantae; phylum Streptophyta; class Pinopsida; order Cupressales; family Cupressaceae; genus Thuja; species Thuja plicata. The sequence continues at coordinate 575,760 of MU224677.1, read as the reverse complement.
GAAAATATTTAATACTTTTATCCATGCTATGTGGAAGCAAAGTGCATCATCGCTACACAAGAATGAAATGATTGAAGCAAGCTACAATCTTGCAGAAAACGAAAAATGTAACTCCAAACATTTATTTTCCTGCCACATGTCCATAAAGCGTAGCAGCACAAGGAAAAAATAAAAATGCCATTCTGAACCTACGAGACTCAAATATTTTATATAACCGCAAAAATATTTGAATAATGTTTTAATGATTCTCATTTTAGGTAGGTTTAGGGTTTCAGGACTAGATATCGATGAATGACGCCATGGCTAGTGGTGTTTATCACAAGTTTTAATGCTACATTTATTTCATGTTTGCATCATCTCCCAAGATGGGACCGTGTGGTGATTTTAAAGTAAATTTATAGATAGAATTAAAGGAGTTTGAGTAAGAAATGCGAATTTTATAAAGGAGAGATTTTTGTAGATGCAAGAGACAAGTGAAATTTTAGAATGCACATACAAGAATCATAGAGACTATAATGACTGTAGGATACACACAAAATGGGGTTTGCAAGAAACTCCCAAAGTATTTAAATGAAATGTGATAAAATGATTATAGGTTACACACTTTATTGCAGCTTTGGAAAAATGGCATTTAAAGGATATTCAACTGAATATGTGTTTAAAGAGACTAAATGAAAAATTAGGTGAAGAAATCCATAACCAATCGCTAACCTATTAACATATCCTAAACTATGCTTTGGGTATGGCTAAATTTTGAATATATTTTGGGAAACATAGTTTTCAATAAACACTCAAATCTACAAAAAAAAAATGAAAAACCATGGAAAAAAGTTTCAGTCATAGATGTTGACAGATTTTATGTGCATAAATTAAATGTCTTTACTTGGAAGTGAAAAATATCTCCAAGAAATGATAGGAAATGTGAATATTGTTGCACATGAATGTGAAAAACATTTAACAGATGGTTTTTCACTTGGCAAAATATCAATGCACAGAGAAAATAAGGATAAAAGGACCACAAGGAAGTTGGGTTTTTTCCTTTTCACCCAGGTGGAAATTATTGCACAAAGGAGTAAAAGCATTTGACAATGTTTTAATTTTAAATGTTATCTAAAAAGATGAAAGGGAAAAATGTGAAGAGATTTTTTATTAGAGACACTAAATGATAGGGTTAAATGTAGATATATAATGATAAAATATATTATCTCAAAGAAATAAAAGGCTTGAAGAATCATAAGGATAAAGTAGATAAGTATTTTTATAGAATATGGTTTCATAATGATAAAGTGGATAACTATTTTGATAGAAAATGGTTTCATGACAGATTTTAGAGGAAAATAAAAATTCCACACATAGACTTTGGAGATGTTTTCACCATATTAGAATCATGAATTTTGGTTATTATACAGATATATAGGGGGTAGTTTCACTTCCAGGTGATATAATACAACAAAAGGGTGAATTTTGTTCACATAAATAGAAAATGGATAGAGTTAATGTTTAAAGATGGTAATTAGTTTCTTACTTGAAAATGTGAACGACATTTCACAAGAGTATAAGTTGGGTAAAAATGTAGTTCAAAGATGCATGTGGCAAAATTTCATATAGAGGGATAACATTCTAGAGAAATGAGTAAATTCCCATGTGATATGTAATGAGGGTGAATATTATTTTACACTTGAAAAATGATGTGAAATGTGTTATTTTATTTTCAAACAAGGAGATGAGGAATATTTTTCATGAGAAGAGCGCAAAGAAAGACACTAGGTAGAGAGTTATAATTGTTCCAATTAAGAGGCATGTGGATATTAAACTTGATGACATGTAACTGATTGAATGTTTGAAGATGTTATGTTGATCACTGAAATGCATAAAGATAATGCAAGACATTAAATCAGTTAATGGATTGTATTGTCATTGATGTCAACTTGATATAATCTAATCAGTTATATTCAAAGTGTCAAAGAATTCAGAGAATCAAAGAGATAAAGATTATGCTTTTAGTAATGCATAAAAGACAAGAATTCACTAAATGACTTCAAACACCGACGATCAGTGGAACCTGACGGACAAAGATCACCGAAAGTCAAGTCACAGTGATGCCCGAGAAAGAAAACTAGTGAGCATTAGCAAAGAGTAGAATATAAAGCATAACCGACGACCATGAAAATAGTGTAAACCGACGGAGAAGCCCGAGGAGAAATAGAGTGTTGACTGAAGCTTAAACACCAAAAATAACTAAAGTTTAGAAATGAAAAAATATCTAGCTAGCAGAGCTAAATATAGACTTAACTGGTAGTTATCATTATTTTTATCAACAAGATAAAGCCAGAGATAAATAAAGGATTTAAAGCTATTTTGTCCAGTTGGAAATAAGATCTCTGTGAGATAAAACAAGAGTTTTTCTTTAAATCTAATTGGCTAAGATTGTGGATCATGCCAAGATCAAGAAAGTCAAGAACCTAATAACGATGATATCATGTCTATATAGAGACAACTTAATTCATTATGAATTAAGGGGAGTGAATGAAAAAGAGGATGCTGAAGAGAAACTGATGAAGAACAAATTCATACAGTCTTGATAAATCAAGATGAGGAAAGTGCTAATTAGTTCTACAGACACCGAGAAACAGAGCATAGCATCATGAGTAGAACAATAGTGGAGCAAAGGTATTAAAAGGACACATTGATCAGATTAGTTTTATGAGCTTACAATAGATTTGAAAATCTGCAAGTACAAGTTGTATATGTGAACAGATCATACTATTTTAGTTTAACCATTGTTACAGAAAGTCTCTTAAACGAGTAGGATTTAAAGATCCTTTCTATATTGAGATACATCCTAAGGAGTATCAAAAAGTTTGATCATGAAGATAGCATGAGATGCTAGATACCTATTGACAGGCCAAGTGAGTGTTTGATCAAGGTGTTGGCACCTAAAATGTAGGCCCTCAATATGGAATATATAGGGAAGTATAATATTTATTTTCATTTTCATATTATTTCCCTATTTAAAATAATAATAATAATAATAATAATAATAATAAACAATTAAAAAGGCCTCAATATTTGTCATTTTTCTATTTTCATATTTATGGGCAAAGCTTTTATTATTTTATTTCAATGGATTAAATGCATGTATATTTTTTGAAAT
>MU224677.1:548776-558900 GCA_018584345.1 Thuja plicata | reverse complement strand
AAAGACCTAAGCAACCTAGAGACCTATGTGCTTGGACAACACTTATTGAAAATGACACCTAGACTAAAACCTAATCCTCAAAGCAAAGCTTGAGGTGTATTCCATTAACTGGAATTTGCAAAACTTCAGCATCGGTTGTGGACAACTGATAAGCATTGTTCTCTTTGCAGGCTGTAATAATAAAAAGGCCTACCCAAAAGTTGTCAAATTTATCGTGCTATCGTGGCCTGCTCTTTAGCACATCCCACTTGAGTACTAAGTCTCCCTCTTTAAATTCTCTGAACTTAGCTTTCTTGTCAAAAGATCTCTTAGTTTCTGCTTGCTTAAGTTCCATTGTAACCAATGCTTTTCTCCTTTCCTCTTCAAGTTGTAATAGATTAGCATACCTCAGTTTAAGGGGATGTTCTTCTCCAAACAATAACATCTGATCAGCTAGTTGCAAGGCTGGAAATTCAGTGGAAACTGGTAATCTGGCCTCTTTACCATAAACTAGGATGTACAGGGAATTCCCAATTACCTTTTTAGGTGTAATCCTATCCAGCCACAAGGCTACCTTCAATTTGGAATGCCAATCCCTCTTATTTCCTTGCAAAGTCTTCTTGATGATCTTGATTAGGTTTTTATTGGTAGATTCTGCAAGACCATTACCCTGATGATAATAGTTTGAGGAAGTGTTTAACTAAATCCCATTCTTTATAGCCCATTCTGTAATGGCTAAACCAATAAAAGCCATAGCATTATTAGAAATGATTGATTGAGGAACTCCGAACCTGGTTATTATATCATCATAAAATTTTACCACAGCAGGTCCAAAAGCTTCCTTTAGTGCAATAGCCTCGGTCCATCTTGTAAAGTAATCAGTAGCAGTTAAAATCCATTTATGACTTGCACTAGAATTAGGATTGATAGGGCCAATAAAGTCCAATCCCCACTTAGCAAATGGCTGATCAACCACAATTGGTTTTAATGGCAGTGCTGCCAGCCTTTGTTTCCCTGCAAACAGTGCACATTTCTGACATTTTCTAGCCCAAACATGAGCATCTTTGAACAAATCAGGCCAATAATAGCTTGCCCTTAGTATTTTCCAAGCTGTAGTTTTAGGACTGAAATGTCCTCCATAGGATCCATCATGAAACTCAGATAATATTCTATTTTGATCTAATGAATCAATACATTTAAGAAACATTCCAGAATAATCTTTTCTATGTAGAACACCATCAATAAGAACATAGGGGATAGATTGTAACCTATAGTACCTCCTTTTTTCCTTATCAAGATTATCTAGGCATTGTCCTATTTGCAAGAATCTAGGTATATCTGACAACCATGTCATAGGATCATTAAACAATACAATATCACTTTGTAAATCTTCAAATTCTTTAGGTGCTTCAATCTATCCTTCTTCTTTTTCCATTTGTGCAGAAAGGCCTTTACCTCTAACCAGATTAGTTACATGAATCTACACATCATACTCCATAACCCTTGTTATCCAACCAGATCTTTTCTCATTAACATCCTTGTTCAGCAAAAAATCCTTGATGCTAGGATGAGCAACCATTAAGTGCACCCTATTTCCAGTAATTAAATGCTTAAACTTATTCAAAGCTTTAATAACTGCAAGTACATGTTTTTCAATAAAAGTGTACCTTCTCTCATAATCATCCATACCTTTGCTAAAAAATGCAACTGGCTACTCTTGCTTCTGATCATTCTTCTGAACCAGCATAGCAGAAATTGTGTCAGAACCACCATAAGCATACAAAATGAAGTCTCTATTAAAATCAGGATTAACAAGAGTAGGGGCTGAAGATAAAGCCTATTTTATCAGTTCAAAATTCCTCTTTCCTTCATCAGTCTAGCTGAAAGGAATATCCTTTTTAAGCATTGTGGTCAATGGCTTTAACAAATTTGCAATATCAGGGATAAACCTCCTTACGAAGTTAATTCTCCCAATAAAACTTTGCAATCCTTTCTTATGTTTAGGCAATGAAAGATCAAGAATTGCATGAATTCTTTCAGGATCAATTGTTGTTCCTTCCTTAGACACTTGGTATCCTAAGAGTTTTCCTTCATGAACAACAAACACAGATTTCTTAGGATTTAAAGATATTCCAAATTCTCTACATCTTTGCAATATTTACCTCAAATGATCAATATGCTGATTTGCAACCTTGCTGTAAATTGTTACATCATCTAGGTATACTAGAACAAACTTATACATTAGATTCTTGAAAGCCATGTCCATTGCTTTCTGAAAAGTAGCTCCAACATTTGACAACCCAAATGGCATTCTTCTGTAGGCCATAGTACCCCACTTAGTTGTAAAGGTTGTTTTAAACTGATCAGATTCCTTAACTAAAATCTGATTATAACCAGAGTATCCATCTAAGAGTGAGAATCTCTCAGAACTTGAAACATATTGTAAAATATATTCCATGGAAGGAAGAGGGTGTCTATCTTTTAGAGATGCCCTATTAAGGTCTCTAAAATCTATGCAAAGTCTTATCTCTCCATTCTTTTTCCTTACTGGTACTAAGTTAGAAACCCAAGATGTGTGCTTATAGGAAATATAATACCACCATCCAGGAGTTTCCTTAGCTCTTTTAGCATTAATGGCTCTAATTTGGGATTTATAGGCCTTTGGTTTTGTCTAATTGGCCTGGCATTTGGTTCCAATTCTATAGTATGCTGAGTTAATTTAGGATCAAAAACTTTTTAGATCAGAGTAATCCCATGCAAAAACATCATTGTATTCTCTAAAAAGATCAATAAACAATTCTTTTTCTTCAGGAGAATTTATTTTGCCAACTTTCAACCACTTATCTCTAAAAATTTCCACTTCTTCATAATGATCTTCTTCAATCAGCAGGCTAGTTTTACCCTTTCTAAACTGATCATCAGAATTAAAATCTGATTCCAAGCTTACTAATCCCTTTGGCAATTTATTTTTTTTCAATTGAATAATCTGATCTTCCATTTGTTGAATGTTCTTGTTATCTCTTGGAGTTGAAAAACCATTTTTTTTTGTCAAAAAACTTAGGATATGCTCATCAGTATTGAAAACTTGCCAATAAATGTCATTATCCAGAATGGATGGCCTGACAATTATCTTAATATGAGACTAGTCTGAAATTATTCCTTTATTTTATGTTATTGCAATATGAGCACCAATACCATCCAGCCTATTTGCATGTGTATTTTCCCTTCTAGGAATTGAAATCAGGTTGAAAGCATCAAATTCATCTAGAATATCATAAAATATAGATTTATACATCTTAAGCAGATCATTTTTAATAGTATTGATGCCTCTCACCTGCTTAACAATAAGCTCGTTGTCACCAAATGCTCTCAGACATTTGATACCTTTCAATCTTGCCCATTCTAATCCCTGGATTAAACTTTCATATTCAGCCACATTGTTAGAACAAGGAAAAGACAATTTAAATGCAACATAAAACTTATCGTCATTAGGTGAAACCAGCATAACCCCTGCACCAACTCCATCCTTATTCCTTGACCCATCAAAATACAAATCCCAAAGCTGGTTAGATACATCAGATTCAGATTTTGGGTTTTTAATCAAATTAGGCACCACTGAATTAGATTCTAAAATCATGTAATTTCCAAAACCAGCATCAAACACATCCATCTCTTGGTCATTTCTAGCTGCCCATTCATCAAGAACCATATCGGGATACTCCTTAGTTTGTGTGTGATAAGATGAAATCTCATTGATTTCATCTGGATCGATGATCACACAACTTGCATTTATAGGGCTGGGATTATAAGGCTCTATATGATCTTTGGCCCATGATTTTGAATTTATGGTCACCTTAGTACCATACCTAGTTTTGAAATACAGGTGAGACCAATCTGATGAGAAATATCCATCTATCTTGGTTGTGAAGTCTCTTGATAAGCATAGAGAAAAATAAGGTGGCAGATCTATGACAAAGATATCTTGGGAAATGGAGAAATTTGGACAGGAATGCAAGGTTAGACTTGCATTTTTAACAACCCCAACATTTTTAACTGAAGAACCATCAAGTTGAACAACTCCTTTCTCAAGAGGTTCATACTTCAAATCCAATATATCAGCTATACTCTTTGGCATGATAGTGCTGGTTGCACCATTGTCAACCATACAATTATGCACTAATTTGTTTCCAATGATCAAAGAAACAAAGAAGGGAGGAGGCTTAACATTTGTAGGTTTCTTACCTCCCTTTTCTATCTCCTTCTGCATATTTTCTGATTTTCTCTCAGTTTGTATTGCTGGTTGCTTTAATTCTGCAACATTTCTTCTCTCTTGTGATACTTGCTGCTGTACTTTACCAATATTCTTTTCCTTCTATTTGACTGCTTCATCCTGAACCACTGAAGGCTTTGAATTGGCCAAGACCACTCTAGGAGGACTATTTATAGCTTGATGTGGAATTGTTGTTCCTTTTGATAGTTCCTCCTTTAATAAATTAGTTTTCCCTGGAATAGCCAATGAATCCCACATGGAAATAGAAACATTCATCTTTTCATACTATCAACAATGTTGTAAGGAACAACAAATTGGTCCTTTTGAGGAGACTTACTAATACTCTTATCCAACTGCTTCTGATACTACATTGTTCTATTTGCATGAGTAGGGGCTCCCTTTAGGATTGAAACTGGTAGAGTGAGTGATGATTGGTTTGCAGCAGCAATCCCAGTAGTTGATTGCTCTGATTCCAGGGTTCTCTTCTTGGCTCTAGTATCTGCTGATATGGATGAGTCACCATTTACTCCATATAACTCATCCTCTTGCCAATTGAGGAATGCAGTGTCGGGGGAAAATGTATCATAGTGTTGCTGAGCCTCTTTAGTAGGTTGTGAATCTATGATACTCTGAACCATTAAGGCTTGATTGAGCACTCCATTAGTACACTTAGACTGATTGTGTTATTCATTACAGGGATAACACCATTCGTAATTTGCAACAAAGTTATTCTGGCTAGGAACAATATCCTTAACAACATTGAGAGGTACTGGATTGTATGGCCTATAAGGCCTTTGATTCTAGTTTTTCCTATTTGCATTACTATTCCCTTGGTATTGCTGCTTATTGGCTTGATAACCAAGCTGATTAGGCTATTGAGATGAGGAACCAGCAAATTGACCTTGAGTATGGGCTACAGGATGGCTTTGCTGTCTTTTCAGGTTCACTAATTCATTCCCAAAAGTTTGTAGCAAGTTCTCAATCTTTTGCTGACTATTTTTTATACTTTCCAATTCACTAGGAGGGACCATAGGCATGATTTCCTCACTTTTGTAAGATGGCAATAGAGCTAATGGAGGATTAATCAATGGCATATTGGGTTGGATATTTGGAAAGTAAGGCATGGGTGTCCTAGGAGCTATCTTTCCTACCTGAATGAGACTATTCTCTGCTCTAATTGCAATATCATAGGCTTGGGGTAAAGAATTTCCTCCCATGGATTGGATCATTACTGAAATATCACTATTTAAGCATTTGAGAAAGTATAAAAAATCATATTCGGTAGAGGGTCTTACCATGGTAGGAATCCTATTCCAAGTCGTCTAAAATATGAGATTAAAATCACTTAACTCTTCCTGAGGAGCCCTTTTGATAGTAGTTAATTGCTCCACTAAAGACAAATTGTCAGATTTGTCCTAAAAAAACTTAGAAAGCCTATCCCCAAAAACATCCCAAGTAGCAATAGAATTTACTGGAAGATCTCTAAACCAATCAAGAGCTTTACCTTTAAGTGATGTAGCCAACAACTTCATAGCCACATCTTCCTCTGTAACATGATGGACATTGCACAAGGATGCAATATCTTTGATGTGCTCAATAGCTATCACTTGACCTTCTCTGGTGAATGATGGCAGACCTTTCAAGGTGGCCAATGGTATATTATTATGATTTGCAATGTGGAGAGGACTACCTTGATCAAAAGGGACAAAAGGAAGATTTCTTGCCATTCATGCTGCTGGTGGTACTTGTTGCTGAATAACAGGTACAATAGGAGGTTGAGTATGCTGAACTGCCTTCCTTTGGTAAGTCTTCAAATTATGAGGATTTGCTGTAGTAACACTTGTAGAAGCTCCAAAAATAGAATTATTTATAGACAGATATTCAATACTTGGAAACTCTAATCCAGAATGAGTAGGAACACTCAGATCTTTAGGAAGATTAATTTATTCAATAATAACTTCAAGTTCTTCTAAATTCATAGCTTGATCTTCAAAAATGGGATTATCAAAAGAAGAAAAATTTGAACTCAATAAAGCACCTCTTGGATCCTGTGATGTTCTTCCACCTCTAGATAATCTTTCTCCTCTTCTGCTTGTCTGTAACTCCTAGTACACAAATCCTTGCTTGTTTGATCTTGTTGGAGTTCTACTCATTAAAATCCACACTGAGCAATCACAGAACTTAAATCAGAACTAAGAAGCAGTTCGCTGTCCTACCGGGCGTGCCAAAAACTATTCAGGCTTAGAATTGTCACCTTAACTCAGGCATTAGGGCTACATGACAATTCCATCCTAACAATGGAAACCTCTCCTACTTGTTGGTAGACTATGAATGAAGAGGAATCTCTAGATTCTAGGCTGGTTCCTATAAAATATGGGATATCACTCTCCTGATTTGTAATTTTGTATATGGAAAAGGGAGAAAGTTTTAAAACTAAATGGGAAATGGGGTGATACATTAAGAATGAATTCAGATTTCTGATGAGAAGAAAAAAATAGTAACTCCAACTCACATATCAAAAGTTTGACCCTTCAAATCTCTAATCAACATATAGGTTAACAGACCTTACTACTAGGGTTAAACCACAAATAGATAAGATAGTTCACAAACATACGTTTTCCATACAAGGTTTTAAATAACTGATCACCTTAAAAAGGAGTTTAGAAACACTCACTTCTCTTGGGTAACAATGAAAACAACACTTGCAAAGAAAGATGAAATAAGATTATAGAATTAGAACTCCACATGTATGAGCCAAAAATATTTGCTTTATTCTTCACCAAAATCTGATAGAATGTGATTGCAAACAAGAATTCAAGGCATCAAGGAACAATGAGTTCACTTTTAACCTTTCCTCCAATATCTGCAACTCGAAAGATACAAAAATTAAAGACACACAGCTATAGGAATAGTAGAAATTCACTAAGCTCAATCTCCACCAAATTTGACCCCCTTAACAATATGCAGATTCCTTCTCTAAATAGCCAATATGGCTTAATTTTAAAATTGTTTTCCCTCCAAAACTATCTTACCATAAGTAAGACACCAAACCCATAATTAACTCCCCCAAATCTGGCCTAAATAAAAGCACCCCTAAGGTCTATACATGACACATCTTATTATTTGCTAAATCCATCAACCTAATTTGAATACATGATATCCAAACCCTAAAACCCTACTTAGAAAATTGAGAGGGACATAACCCTAACTAGTACTCAACATCATCACCACACATAGACTCTGTTGAAACCACACCCGAGATTTGGAGGTAATTGCAGTTTGTCTCGAATTGGATGTCGATATGACCATCTTTAAAGAAAAGACAATTGCAAATGTCGTAGCACTTAAAAGTACCAATGTGGCTCTATAGAAGGGATGTTGATGCACTGGCACTAACATAGCATTTAATTCATCTATCAGCAGACTTCAGTTTTGATTAAAACATATTGCATTTGCTCATCAACTCATTCTGCATCCTAGGGTTTTTCTGTTGTAATGCTGCCATGTTGTTTTCAAAACCATGATCTTGCAATGAAATCTGCCATGTTCTATGGGAAAGAACTTTTGTTTCGAGCTTTTTGTAGGAAGGAAAGTGTATAGTTTTGTTTGCCATAACACATGGCATCTTTTGCTCTGATTTTTTCTTCAAAGGCCGTGGTTTTGATCTGTTGTTTGCTTGAACACGGCCCCAACTGTAAGTTCACTTTGCAATTGTTTAATGTTGAGATGCTTTTCTGATATTATGCCATAATACATGGCACTAAATAATGATTTTCAACTTAGTCTTTTCACCTCCACCGCTGGTTTTGAACTTGCAGTGTATAATGAAGACTCGGGTTCTCTGCTTGTAACCACCACCACTACATTTTGAAAGCTATCACCGCTGCCACCTTGGAATTGTTTGGAGCTGTGGCTGAGGTGTTGAGCCCATGAACTCTTGATTATGAATTGGGGATGTCCTAGCTATAGCTTCAGGACTCATCCCCAATTGGCTGTGTAACATGGGATCACATCACTATTGTCGACCTTGAGCTGTGGTTGAGATATTGGGAAAAGTCCTCAGCCACAGCTTCAAACTTATCCCCAATTTGTAGCGTAACCATAAAGCACCACCACTGCTGTCTTTTCATCAAACCCACGGGTAACAGACCAACTTATGAATGTTTTTTTTTATGTGACCACCATGCGGTTTTTCTGGAACCGTGACTCTCTTCAGCATTTTTGAAAAAATGGAGCTTTATGACTGAAAGATGGAATCGATACATTTGTTTTCCTTAGCTTCATGACATCTTTCAGTCATAAGCTTCACATTTTTTCATGCGAGTTGCTACAGACATAAATGGGAACATTAAATGACACATCTCTTGGCATAAATAGATAAGTTGACTCCTTCTGTTGTTTGTTCATTCTCTGCTTCTTTGCAATGATCTTTACTTTCTTAGTGTATGTTAGTGCACTGTTTGATTTTGACCATGTGGCTTTAAATCCTTGTCCACTGCTGAACTATCATTTGCCGATTTACGAGCCCATGAACCTTGAATCTGCTCAATGTCAAAGGTCACTGTCTAATGTCTTTTTGATGTATGTTGGTATCTGTTTGATGCTCGACTGTAGTTACTTGCATTACTTTATAACCACCACACACAGCTTCGTACTTGGAATTGCTGATTTGATGCTTGTCTCCATTTTGAATTAAACCCCTGTTTGAATGTTTTAATAAAAATATTATTACCACTGTCTTCAAATACCAGTAATTAACAATCACAATATATGCTTCTCTGTTTAATGATATTCCATTGTTTGAAAAAGAAACAAACATAAGATTTTAAAACTGCAACATTATGTTAAAAAACACTATGAATTCACAATCTTGATGCAATACCGAGAATCTCTATTTGTTGCTCGACTCCATTGTTCGAAAAAGGAACATACATAAGATATAAATTGTAATATATATGTTAAGAAACACATTATCTCACAGTTTTACTGATAGTATCGAGCATCTTTGTTTAGCATTTAAAACATAAAAATGTTGAATATGCTGCTATTTTTTAATGTAGAAATACACTGTTTCTTTCTTGAAGTATTTAGGGAAGAACAAACCCATGGGGTTTGAGCACGGGCTTGTGACCTCCATGGATTTTACTTAAACCCATTCTGCATATTCAATTTTATCAATGTTACATGCTCTGTTCTGTTATCAAGAATGTTTATCTTTTCCAAAACATCTATATGAGATGTAAAATTTGCAAAAAGAGATTGTCTCAATCAGTTTGTCTAAAATAGATTATGTATTGTAATATTCCAGCATGATCAAGCATTTTTTGAAAAATGTAGCTTATGGATATCTTGTAATACCTTTCCATTATGTCTGTTCTCTGTATGTGCACACTCATGCTGATTTAATGAACTTTTACAAATGTATAGCAGCTAGATATATGTGAAGAAATACTTACTATAACAACACTTTTACACTTTCCATTAATTGCATAAAAATGATGAATTTTTAGAGTCTTTCAATTTTGTAATTAATCAACTTTCTTCGTTCATGTCCTTTCTATAGCATCTTTGACTTCTTCAAGTGTCTGCATCTCATCCTTCTTATGTACATGATCAAAACTTTCTGAGATATCAACCATCCTTTTTTGCATATAATGCCTCATGTGAAGTTCGAGCATGGGCTCGTGACATTCATTGTATTATTTTCTGTTGTTTCCCGTTTTCATTTATAGATAGCTATCCACTTGTACACAAAATAACACTCAATTTATTAGGTCATCAAATCATATACACCAGTCAATGTTTGTGAGTGAATATAAGATAACATTCACTCATGAATACTGGTTGGTTTGTGTTATTTGATGAACTCATAGGT
>MU224677.1:512187-525546 GCA_018584345.1 Thuja plicata | reverse complement strand
AACAAGGAGAGAGAAAGATTCAAGATCCAACACCATGAGACAAGATTTTGAAAGGGGAAAGCAAAGAAAACCCCTTGTGACATTATGAATGAGGCATAAAAAGGCCTAAAAAGAGAAAGAGAGAGAGAAACATGCTCAATACAATAACTACATCATCCTATATAAAAAATGAGAGAGAGGAGCATCTCTTAAATAGAGATGAGAGAGAGGAGTTGGAATGTAACTCCCAAGTCTATGAATGCCACCATTCATAAGTGTGTGAGGGCCAAGTGTGAGATTCCTCTTAAGGAGGAATAAACTAATTTACAAATTACAGTAAATATTTGTCCTCACATATTCCACTAAGGACGAAATAGGATGTAGTGGAAAGAAGACAAAAAAGAAGTATATTAGGATACCTTGGCTTATATCCTAAACAAGAAAAGATTAATAGTCTTACCTTGGTTTATAAATACACCAAGGAAAGATTAAAAATTCTAACAGAGACCTATTACAATAATAGTTGGATAGTGGCGAGTTTACTATTGATGGATAGGAGGAGGGGGATGGAGAGGAGCTTGGTGGTTCCCAAAAATGAAGGATCAGATTTGGCCAATTGATAGGTACACACTAGTACCTCTGCAATTCTAGCTTTGTTAGGCCAAGGCTGGTAGGCCTAATTACACTTCAATCTAAATAATCTTCTATGATTCCTAATGATGAGGCCAATATAAGGCCTATATAGTTTTAAGTTTCATGTGTTTTTATGAATAGACTTTGAGAACTTCATATGCTTTCATGATACTTTTTCAGACTGTTTATACTGATATCTCAGAACTGCTATATTTATGTGTGTGCAAATATGTGTGAAATGTTTTAAGTTTATAAATATGCTATCTATATGTTGTGTGGATATATGGAACTAAATCTGGTGTCTTTTTGTCCTACTTTAAGTTGGGTGGTTTTCCTATAGCCATGTGATGAGAGAAAGTTAGTAAAGAAACTTATTATGGATTTTTGTCTTGGATACGTGTACGTGCTAACCTTTTGAAAAAATGGTGGATCCACGGTAAAGGAAGGAGTCAACATTAAAGAACAGAGTGATGCCTTAAAAAGGCCAACTGTTGCGGGCCTCATGATGATTCCACTACCCATAGATGAGAACGGTACCTATCGTAGATAAGTCACAACTGAAAAGCAGACATGATGGAGTAAATATAGAAGTGACACATTCCTAGATCTCAGATGTGATTAACTATAGTTTTTTTCTACTATTAAAGTTGTTGATCATGTTTATTAATTATTGTCATATCCCTGATGTTGGGGGATCCTAGTTGATAGGAGACTGTTTTAGAAGTTGTTAAATAATCTGGAAGTTCTGATTCCAGGGAGTAGAGTTAGCATTACGAGAATCTTTTGTAATCCAGTGAGAAGAAATACAATCTTATTTTTTGCATCTTTTTTAACCCATGTTTTATGAATGATCAATGAGAGCTTCAATTCTTAGTTTTTGAGTTCTTGTTCATTCAATCTTTCGTGGGGGCCCACACGGGAGGTGAACCTAATTTTTAGTTCAGTAGAAAGTAGTTGCAAGTCATTTGAAGTAATTAGGACCTTTTTTCTCTTGTAGCCATTAGTAACAACACCAGTGGTTGTTCCTATAGCATAGGTGGTTAGCTAGTTTACTGCTTCCTATAGCATAGGCAAAGAGTTAAGCTTACTATTTCAACAAGTTCTTTTATCTTTAGATTACGCTGTTGATTCCATTTCCTAGTTTAGTTTCATTTTAGTATTTTAATTTTCTTAAATTATAATGACTTTTGGAGTGGATTAGAGCATATACTTTGCTAATACCATTTCAAGTTTACATTCCTTGGTCAATAATTTAATGAGTTCAACATATTATTTCTAGTTGGAAGGATGCATAATCCTTAAATACAGAGGTATTATAAAGAGCAGTCATTTTTGGCGCCGCTGGCGGGGAATGGTGTCAATCTAATCTAACCTAGCGTCATTGTCTTAGACTTAGAAGAGATCATCTTGGGAATTTTCTCCCTCATAATTATCATGCTGGACCTCTTGAATTAGTTGCTAATATCTTTAATCCTGAAATTGAGGAACCCCAAGTTGCGACTAAATAATTTGAAGAACAATTTGAGAATGTGTTTGTTGATGCATTTGACCACTTAACATCATCATCATCCTCCTCTGAAGAATCCTTGCATCTAGATGAAATTTTTGCTGAGCCAGAAGATTTACTGTAGCATCTAGGGCCTCCTCCAGGGATGGCTCAACCAACCTTCCCTTTTCCCATTCCTCCTCAATAGGGAAACCAAAATTTGAAGAACATACCCTCTACAGTAGTGCCCAAGTTATATGGCCTCACCACCGAAGACCCCAAGACCTTCCTCTTTGAGTTTGAAATCCTTTGCAGATGCTACGACTATACAACTAATGTACATAATCTCAAGTTGTTTCTATCGACTCTGAAGGAAGCTACTCTGAGATGGTTTATGAGCCTCAGTGCCAATGTTGTAGGAGATTGGGCTGCTATGAGAAACATGTTTCTTTCCAAATACAAAGAGTATTATCAGGGATGTGACTTGAAAGGTGATGATATCTTTAGGATGACCTAGAAAGAGGACAAGACCCTAGAGGATTATGTCTCTAGGTTCATGTTCAATCTATAGTGTAACACTTAGCATTAATTGAATGAAGAATCTTAGAAACACCTATTTCTCAAAGGTGTCAATGAAGGGAGAATTACGGCTCTAGACCTGATGGCTGGTGGTGACATTACACAGAAAAATTGGAATGATATCAAGAATATCTTCTTGAACTACTCCTGAGCCACTATAAAGAAGGATAGGGGAATCAGAGACCTACCACAAAAGTCTTCTGGCTCTGGGGTTTCAAAAGTGGAGCTATCTAATCTTCTCTTTGACTTTAAGAAGGAAATCATTAATGATGTTGCTACTCAGATAGATACCATGCATGCAAGGAGAAAGAAGATGTTGATGCAGTGCTAGCTGAATACTGTCCACACTGCCGAGAGAAAAAGAGGAGCTGCAAGTGTAAGACTGTTGAAAATTTAGAGACACAGCCGATGCCCATCAAGTTTAAAGCCATTGATGAAAATGGAGAGGTGCTCTACATTTCCCAACATAGGCCCTGGGCCCCAAGACCAGGTATGCCACAAGATCCTCTTCAAAATTTTAATAATAATAGTCAATGGCAGAATTTTCTGAATATGGGCACCCAAGGGTGGCAGCAACCCCAGCCAGGGTGGAAAAACCTCAGAAGGGTTGACAACAGCCCCAACTAGGTTGGAATAAACCCGAGATAGGATGGAAGAAACCCCAATAGGGTTGGAAACAATCCCAGTAGGGTTGGCCGCAACCCCAACCAGGGTTCTAGCAACCACAACAAGGTTGGCAGCAACCTCACCAAGGTTGGCAACAACCTCAGTAAGGCTGGAAACAACCCAATCAATCACCTAATCCATCTCATTAGCAAGCCCTAATTCCTCCTCTGCAACATCAAGCCCTAATGCCTCCTCTTGCAGCTGCTAATAACCCTCCTAAGAAAATGCAACTACCAACACAGCCTAATCCCAATCCCAATAGCAAGCCGACCACTCAGCAGTAGAGCTATGTCTTAAATGATATCCATCTGAGATTAGGGACCTCACTTCCATCACCTCAAACACCTATAAACACCAAGGTTGAAGAACTACCTATTGACCAAGAAGATGTACATGTTCCTATAGCCAAAGTTCCCCCATTTCCCCAAAGGTTAGCCAATCAAGCTGAACCCATAGTAAACCACACAGTAGTAGACTTGCTTGACCAATTGAAACATATAATTGTCAAAATACCTCTGCTAGATGCTATCAAGGAAATCCCTATCTACACTAAAGCCATATGGGAAGCATGCATAAAAAAACCTCACAAGAAGAAAAAGGATCCAAAAACCATTCATCTTGTCGGCCAGCTCTCTGATCTTATGTTAGAAAAGTTGACTATCCCTAAGTATTCTGATCCCTGGAGTCCTGTGGTTACAGTTACCATGCAAGGTATCCAAGTCCCAAACACACTATTTGATTTGGGTGTGTCCATAAATGTCATGAATAAAGAAGTGCTATCCCACCTAAACATTGTCGGCCTCCGCGATACACCAACCATTTTGCAACTTGCTGATAGCTCTACTGTTAAACCAGATGGGGTAATAGAAGATGTCATAGTTACCTTACATTCTTGGGAGTATCCAATAGAATTTTTTTTCTCTCCCCTAAATTCGATATGGTTGGGTATCCTCTCATTTTAGGAAGACCATGGCTAGCCACCGCTAATGCCTTCATAGCTTTCCGATCGGGGAAGATGACAATTTCCAATGGAGTCCATACCAAAAACTTTACCCTCTACTCCCCTGCTCAACCTATGTTGCAAGATGAAGATGCTGCATGGCCAAAATTAGATGATCTTGATCTAGAAACTAACTCGATCCATCAGCTCATGGTCATTGATAGAGACCCATTTATAACTACTAAAGAGGAAGATGAGATAATTTGATCAATTGTTACAAATGAATATGGTCAAAGTGCTCAGTGGTGCTCACAGTCTGACTGTATCTTGGAACCTATTTTGCCACCTCCACATACATGTTCATACTTTGTGTCCTCCTGCTTCCTTCATTCTTTATTGCCTCATGAAATGGTTTCTCTTCTAGTTTCCCAAATAAAAATGGTAGACAAGGTGATTAAGGTGGAAATCAATCTAGGTAAGGAGTTAAATATCAATAGTACTTTGACACCCTCTCACCAGAATGCTATCCTAGGATTGCTACAGGAACATCAGTAGGAATTTCCTTGGGATTACACTGACATGAGAGGATTAGATCCCAAAATCTATACTTATAAGATCTACATTATCCCAGATTATAAACCTGTATGCCAGCCTCAGCGGCGGGTTAATCCCGTGTTGCGCGACATAGTCAAAACTGAACTTCAGAAGTTGCTAAACGCTGGCTTTATCTACCCCATTTTTGATAGCCAATGGGTTTCACCCTTTGTCATTGTTCCTAAGAAGGGGGGGAAATGGAGAGTCTATGTTGACTACAGGGAATTGAATACAACCACCAAGAAAGATCATTTCTCATTGTTCTTTTTTGATCAAGTCTTGGATAATTTGGCTGGAAAGAAATATTTTTCCTTCTTAGATGGTTTTAGTGGTTACAATCATATTCAAATCACTCTAGAGGATCAGGATAAAACCACTTTCACCTGTTCCTAGGGGACCTTTGCATATTCTATCTTACCATTCAGTTTGTGCAATGCTCCGGCCACTTTCTAGCACGCTGTGATTAGCATTTTCTCTGACATATCTGCTGATTGTATGGAGATCTATATGGATGACTTCACAACTTATGGGAACACTTTTGAAGATGCAAAGCTCAATTTGGAGAGAGTTCTCAAGGAATATAATCTCTCTCTCAATAGTGAGAAATACTTTATGATGATGGAGGAAGGTGTCGTGTTGGGTCACTTTATTTCCTCACATGGCATCTAGGTAGACCCGACCAAGATTTCAGTAATCAGTACTCTGACCACACCAGAAAAGCTAAAGGATGTCCAGAGTTTCCTCGGCCATGCTAGATACTACAGAAGGTTTATCAAGGATTTTAGCCAAATTGCATCACTCCTCTATAATCTGTTAAAAAAGGATTCTAATTTTTCTTGGATTTCTGATTGTGACAAGTCCTTCTTGCAACTTAAGGAAGTTCTGACAACTGCACCAGTATTGCGGAGGCCAAATTGGGGATTTCCATTTCACATTTATACCGAGGCCTTAGATTATGCTATAGGAGTAGTATTAGGCTAGCAAGTAGATGCAATTGAACATGCCATTTATTATATTAGTAAGAATCTACAGGGAGCAGAATTCAATTATATGATGACCAAAAAGGAGTTGCTTACAGTGATTTATGCTCTGAATAAGTTTAGGCATTATATTACTAGTTATCATATTTTTGTCCATACTAACCATTTAGCGATTAGGTACCTAATGAATAAGCCAGCTATCTGAGGAATATTGTCTCGTTGGTTTCTACTCATGCAGGAATTTGACATCACAATTATCGACAAGCCAGGGAAAGCCAACATTGTCTCTGATTTTATCTCTTGCTTGCATGTTCCTGATGATCCTACAGCCATTGATGATAGTTTTCTAGATGAACATTTGTTTTAGTTGATAGCACAGAATCCATGGTATGCTGACATTGCCAATTACCTCACCACAGGTCGGACACCAGCTCAATTTTCTTCAAAAGAGCACAAATTGCTAGCCGAGAAAAGTTTCAATTTTTCTTGGATTGTTGGTTTCATGTTTTATACTGGTCCAGACCAGGTTATGTGAAGGTGCATCTGAGAAGATGAGACCTGTGACATCCTACAAGCATGTCATGATGAGCCATGTGGTGGCCACTTTGCAGAAAAAAAAGGATGGCTTTCAAGATCTTGACTATCAGATATTATTGGTCGACTCTCCACAAAGATGCACCTAAGTACACCAAGAAATGTGATCGGTGCCAACAAATGGGTAGACCTACTAAAACTTATGAGATGACCTTGCACCCTTAGGTCATTGTGGCCCTTTTTGATAAATGGGGGATTGATTTTGTGGGACCAATTGACCCTTCTTCTCAAGGTAAGTCTTACATTTTGGTTTGTACTGACTATGTTACTAAGTGGGCCGAGGATAAACCAATGAAGCATCCATGGGATACTAATGTTGCCAAGTTCTTATATGAATGCATCTTTACAAGATTTGGTGTTCCCAGAGAAATAGTGTCTGATCAAGGTGCTCAATTCACTTCCAACCTCATAGCTGCTCTAATGGAAGAATATAAGATTTTCTATGGCAATTCATCCCCTTACCACCCTCAAGCCAATGGCCAGGTGGAGGTCACCAATCAAGAGCTGGAGGCCATCATTAAAAAAACTATCTTTTTTCACAAGAAAGATTGGGCCGCCAAGCTTCCTGAAGCACTATGGGCTTACATGACCACTTGGAAAACTACTACAGGGTTCTCTCCATTTCAGCTAGTTTATGGGATGTTTGCCATGATGAAAATAGAATTAGAGCATAATACCTTATGGACAACATTGGAGCTCAGATTAGATCTTATTGAAGCTCAACAGGAGTGCATCCTCAACTTGAACAATCTTGACGAATGGCATAAGTCTGCTTTGGCTAGCACAGAATTGGTGTAGCAACAGAGGAAGCAGTGGCATGAAAGGTTTATTAAGGATAAAACATTTGCAGTCAGTGATTGGGCTCTCCTGTACAACTCCAGATACTAGCACACTCCTGGTAAGTTTCAAACCCGCTGGTTAGGGCCTTATGAAATTATTTCTATATTTTCCAATGGTGCTGTGCAATTGTTTACTATTGACCCCATCCATTTCAAGTTACTGGTTAATGGATAGTGCCTCAAGTTAAACCATAAACCCCAAAGCAAGGCAAAGTTCCTGCAGAAATTTGAGTATGTTGAAGTTCACAATCTTCCTGTAGCAAATGAATATGAGCCCCTCGCTCATATTCGTTCTTCACTTTGAGACATGTTCGCAACAACCCATAATAATTACTTTCCTCTGGAAAGTACCTTTCTCCGCAATAAATATTCATTTCATTATTACTTATCTGCCACCCTTCCACCTCATCATTCCCTAGCAATGGATGACAATTTCACAGAGCTGTCAGTATGTCATCAGGTGTGTGTACTATCTTTGGAATTTAATTCATTAATTAGTTTTTTTTATTATCTTCGCTCTCGTCATATGTGCAATTGTGGGACCATTTGCGTACTTAAGTTGGGGGGAAGAAAATTTGTGATTTGTCTTATATAACCACATATGTATTGAATGCTATAGTTTTTAAACTTTTAAATGTTGTACCCTTTTTGCACAAATATTACCAATTCAGCCTATGAGATGGGACATCCTCGAAATGAGTGATTTATTTCGCACAAATAAGCCAAGGTGTCCATATGGACGTCTGTTGAGTAATGATGAATAGTTAAATTCTTGAGATATGATAGATGTGAATTCATTTCCCCATGTAGCACTTAAAAATCTTGAAGTCTAGAACTTTCCATCTTTGCAAATACCTACAGATTTGCCTTTTTGACCTTCTCTGCAACTTTCTTAATATAATTTGTGAGAAATCTCTGTGTTGCTTGTGTATTATTATTTGTGTGTTCTTCATACTCTGTGGACATGGGTGGAGATTTAGTTCATTGTGAACCCATGGTTCATGAAATTTTGCTAAACAATCAAGTTTGTATGCCACTATTCCAAGCCAGAGGATGGATTGATTATAATATTAAGCTTACCAGCCAAGATGAAGAGGTGGCATTACAGTTCTTAAGCACACTCCATGATGGGGTGGCTATTGTCAAAGGATTGAGGAACCCATTTTCACAAGAAATCATGGCTAAGGTAATGGGGTTACCATAGGAAGGTGAGGAGTTTTTAGAAAGCTTTGACCTAGCAAAAACAAGGGCATAATTCACTCTACACATAGACTCACCATTGGAAGTCGACAAGAAACAGGGCACTAACAAGTTGTCTATGCCTGAAACCTATAAGCAATATGCAGTGTTCATTATCAAATATTTCAATTGTGAAGGATGACAAGCCTACTTGCATGCGGTTCACTTCAAATTTTTTAGCTACCTAAGGCATGATAACAGGCCCATAAACATGCCCAATTTCCTTTTCAACATTTTGAAGAAATGGGCTTCATTAGTGTAGGAAGGTAAGCCCAATATCATTTCCCATCATTGTATAATTAAGATAATTGTGGAAAAAAAATTGAGAGACTAGTCCAACATGACATGGGAGGATTTCGTGTAAGGAGAATTAGAGAAGGAAACCCTAAGACCTTTAGGGAGTAGGGTTGGCAAAAGAGTCCAAACAAAATAGGGAGTTTTTATGGTTATTAAAGAACTAGGATCAGGTTCTTCTTCAGCAAGAAGAACTAGGACTAAAAAACCTAGGAATCCTCCTAAAGCTTCTACATCTGGGTCATCCCAGAATAAGGGAAAAAATAAAATTTCAAAGAAAGAGGTTTCAAAATAAAAAGTCTCCCCTCCAGTCAATACAAATACCACCCCTACAAGAAAAGGGAAGGAAAAAGGAAAGCCAACTGCCTCTGGTTCTAGTAAACACTTAAAGAAGTAGGATCCTGTAGCTTTAACCACTTCAAGAAAGTGAAAGACTACTGATAGGAAGGAGGAAATCCCTTTACAAAGAAGCAGTAGACAGAGGAAGGGTATGGCTACAGACATATCACCAGGAAGTACAACAATCAACCTTGACACTCCTGAGTCAGAGGAGCCACTAGAAGGTAAATAATCCTCCGAGTTCAGAATGGGCACAGAATGTGTAGTAATCAAAGACGGTTCCACCTCTGATGAACAAACCTACAAGGTTCAAAGGGGGAGTTCATCTTCCCATAGACCCCAAATTAATGATGATTTTATTGAATCAGATGATGATGATGAATTTTTAGGAGGATACCTTGCTAATGAACAAGGTATGCTGGATTTGACTCCTACAACGACATATCAGAGTTTATTTGAAGACAATTCTGGTATTGCTATGAGTGTTGATACACCTCCTATAGAAGTAGGGAGGGATCTTTTTGAAGAAAACACTGGTATTGACATTATGTCTGAGCAAGTTTTAAATCAAGGATTGGATGCACTAGTTGATACAGCTCAGCAATGTGATAACCCTTAGAGGGCCATCATAATCCATCCAAACATCTTAGAAAGATGCAGCTATAGGAAATGACAGTTCAGTTGATAAGCAGGAAATGGGAGAAAGCTTTGGTAAAGAAAATAACAGTTCAGCTGACATACAAGCCATAGGGGAAAACCCTGATGAAGGTAATCTACCAGAGATACCTTGCCCTGTAACTCCATTTTCTATTATCTTTTGGCTAACCAATCAGTTGATAATGGAAAGAGAGCAATGACAAAGGCAAAAGAAGGCTTTGCACCGGGTCATCAATCAGAATTTTTAGGAATTGGTAGAAAAAGAGGAAGAGGTAGAGCAGCTTCAAGAAAAATTGACTAAGGTAATGTTCGTTATCCCTGTGTAGGTCCCCTTCCCCTATTTATGCCATTTTTCTTAAAGAACAAATGTTGAATTATCAGTTAACCAGTATAGTAAAGGGCAAGTCTCCTTTGATAAATGAGCCCCTTGAGATTTTTCAAGCCTTTCATAATTCTCCTACAGCCATACAAAACCTGTTATGTGAACTCTTCTTGCACAACTTAGCTATACCTAGTAATAGGGATTGGAATCCACTGCCTTATGTTGGGGACATCCAGTTGAGGGCACACATGTCATGGATACAAAATGAGATCAGTAGAGAATCCTAGGACAAAATTTACAGAGAATTAGAGGACGAAATTCCTCTATACCTATGACCAGAAGCCAAAGACCCCAAAACTTACTATTATGAATGGGTGAAGTTAGCTCAATCAGAGTCCAGAAGCAAGATCATTGACCCTCTCAGGAATGCAGCCTTTGATGAGTACACCCAGATGGTCAAAAATGAATTGATTAAGGCCACAAAATCAATCCAGTGGCACTAGATTAACATGACATAGGACATGAGAAATAAGGAGCCACATTCACCCATTAATTTTAGAATGGAAAAAAAGCATGCTCCTTGGTACGTCACATTAGGTAGGGTAAGGCAGAGCTATTGGCTTCAATTAACATTCCAACCACCCCTTCTTCTTTCTCCTCTTCTATCCAACTCAGAAAATTTAGAAGATTATGACATGGAAAGAGAGGTGAGAAGGTGGGAAACACACAGGGACACTAAGGGCTTTTACTGGAGCTTTGCTAATGGGGGTATTGGATAGAAAGCAGCCACAAATTTTAGAATGCAGGCCAGAGTGAAGAACTATCTATTTGCTCAAGGACCAACAAAAGGCTAAGTTGGGGGGAATGATGAGGCCAATATAGTTTCAAGTTTCATGTGTTTTTATGGCTAGACTTTGAGAACTTCATATGCTTTCATGATACTTTTTCAGACTGTTTATATTGATATCTCAGAAGTACTATATTTATGTGTATGCAAATATGTGTGAAATGTTTTAAGTTTATAAATATGCTATCTCTATGTTGCATGGATATATGGAACTAAATCTGGTGTCCTTTTGTCCTACTTTAAGCTGGGTGGTTTTCCTGTAGCCATGTGATGAGAGCAAGTTAGTAAAGAAACTTATTATGGATTTTTGTCTTGGATACATGTACATGCTAACCTTTTGTAGAAATGATGGATCCACAGTAAAGGAAGGAGTCAACATTAAAGAATGGAGTGATGCCTTGAAAAAGCCAACTGTTGCGGGGCTCATGATGATTCCACTACCCGCAGATGAGAACAATTCCTATTGTAGATAAGTCATAGCTAAAAAGTAGCCACAATAGAGTAAATATAGCAACGACACATTCCTAGATTTCATATGTGTTTAAATGCAATTTTTTTCTGCAGTTAAAGTTGTTGATCATGTTTCTTAATGATTGTCATATCCCTGATGTTGGGGGATCCTAGTTGATAGGAGTCTGTTTTAGAAGTTGTTGTTAAATAATCTGGAAGTTCTAATTCTAGGGAGTAGAGTTAGCATTACGGGAATCTTTTGTATTCTAGTGAGAAGAAATACAATCTTATTTTCTACATCTTTTGTAACCCATGTTTTATGAATGATCAATGAGAGCTTCAATTCTTAGTTTCTGAGTTCTTGTTCATTCACTCTTCTGTGGGGGTTCACATGGGAAGTGAACCTAATTTTTAGTTCAGTATAAATTAGTTGCAAATCATTTGAAGTAATTAGGACTCTGTTGCTCCTACAACCATTAGTAACAGCACCAGTGGTTGTTCCTGCAGCATAGGCGGTTAGCTTGTTTACTATTTCCTGCAACATAGGCAAAGAGTTAAGCTTACTATTTCAACAAGTTCTTTTATCTTTAGATTACGCTGTTGATTCCATTTCCTAGTTTAGTTTCATTTCAGTATTTTCCATTCCTTAAATAATAATGACTTTTGGAGTGGATTAGAGCATATAATTTGCTGATACCATTTCAAGTTTACATTCCCTGGTCGATAATTTAATGAGTTCATCATATTATTTCTAGTAGGAAGGATGCCTAATCCTTAAATACAGAAGTATTATAAAGAGTAGTCACCTAACTGCATACACAAACAATCAAATATTCTCCCAAGGTGGTAAACCATCCTTGGAGGCAACAATACAATCTCTCTGCTATTTAATATGTAAAATTTAAACAAAATTGAATTATCCCTAAATAACCCTAATTTAATAATGCTTTGAAAATTGATTAAATTATCAACAAAGCTATAAAATATGAGTCAAAAGATAATATCCAGATAACAAGATCAGTGCCTACTTAAAATATTGGTTATAGAGTCAGGAAATCCAATCCTACGTACAATCAAAGATGATTTTAAAAACTTGCTTTTAGTAAAACAAGATCATCACCTCATAGGCTTCCACTTGAATTACAATTCAATTTAATAAACACGATTAATCTTATCAAATTTAACTCAAATTAGGAGACCGAAAAGAACAAAAGAAGACGCTTAGATCTAACTATTGATATTTGAATTGTATGTATTAAAATTGAATTATACAATCAAGGAATATAACACAGTGAGGCACTCTAATACACAGAGTATCTGAGAGACTAAGTGAAAATCAATAACAATATAATCATAGAGAGAAGAATAATACTTATCTCATTTGACATCTAAAAATTTGTACATAATGACTCATATTTGCAGTAATATCCTTTCTCTTCTAGAATTGTATCTCCAAAAAAAAATCTCATTATAATATTTTAAGTTTATTTTGACTTAATATTTATATGGTTCTCAAAAGTTCCCATGAAAGGACATACCCTTTCATAAAAACCTAATCCCGACAACTAACCCAAAAATTACAAACTTAACCATATAAATGGTTTTAGGGAAAAACATTTCCCATACAACAAATTTAATCTGTTACATTCTTCCGAGATGTGCATAATGATCCTTACGTTTAGTTCCCACACAAAATACCTAGCATTAGATAAAAATTTAAAATTTAATTTGTCATATTCTATAATATTTTAGGTGTTTAATATGATCTTTAAAATTGCTCATTTCTTAATTGAAAATACATCAAATAACACCATGACATAACTTACACAAATGTAATTGATAAATAAAATAAAATACCAATTAAATAATTAATCAAAGGTATTTACTTTAATTATCAAAACATAAAGATATCCCATTAATA
>MU224677.1:489134-502512 GCA_018584345.1 Thuja plicata | reverse complement strand
CTCATGTAATCATCAACAAAACTCAACATTTTAAAGACATCACAAATCCAAAGTCAATAATCTGATTCACAACTATTAGCATGGTCATATGGTCAACTAATCATTAGTTCTTCTCCATTAACCTATTATAAATATACCATAATAAGATATCAATAATAAAATTTCATGTTTCATCCAACAACCATTGTTCAAGTTCCAAGAATCGACTAAACAAACAAGGGTTCCATTCTTTCCATTCTTTATGACTGTCCCAGTTTTGATAGTTTGGACAACCCTGTACTCTGTTATGTATAAATTTCATTCCAGAAAATATTTAGCAAACCACTCTGGTGAACATTTAGATAACTAGGTTTTTCAAAACATATTCCAAACTGAACACGATCCAATGGTTTAATAAAAAGTTATAGTCTTTGTACCGAGACCAATGTTTACTGTCATAAAATAGAGAAAACATCCACACACATCCATCTAGGGCATCAAGTTTATTACTCCATATCCATCTATTAAATCCCAAATCAAATCCATTTTAAATATACCTAAATCCCCTTCAATAATATGTAACTTTTATATTTTTCCAATAGTTGATTTGTGAGAAAACTCAGACCCTTCCCAAATAGCCTCTTCCATGAGGGTTTCAAACTATTTTTACCAAAACATTCATATCTTTCAAAATACTTAAAAAAATCAATCCAAACTAGAAGGAAATGAAATATTATTCATTTTACTAACTTTACATGCCAATAATACATTGTTCCCAGGTTGTACAAGCCCACACAAATCCTGGGAACAACACTGTTATTCTCAAAAACCAATCAAAACACAAATAGATGAATGCCAAATCTTACCAAAATGACTTTCTTCCTTCCAATAACTTTTCCAACTATGTTTGGATCATAAAATCAAGGCTTAATATAGTTTCTTGTTCCTTCAACCACTCATAACCAACTTTTAACCTCTTTTGCAACTTTTTGTTGCATTTTTGCAACTTTGCTTGACAACATTTTGTTGTCAAGTTGACAACTTTTACACTTTTTCACAAATGACTTCATGGCTTTATAAAAACCATTCAAACACATCATATGACTCCTCAAATGAATAAATACATCTATTTTATCCTTTTCTTGGCTCTTTTACATCATTTTGAACTTTTGACAACTAGGCCTCAAATTACAACTAAATGACACTTTCACATTTTTTTTTTCCCTTAGGCATTACATTTGATTCTATTACATAGAATATAAAATCCAAACATATGGATTAAAATATTACATTTAAAATATCCCTTAGGATCTCCTGCAATGTTGTGATGTCTAGGTTCTTGTGCACCACAAATTCTCGTTCATCTGATTCAGAAGGTGTCTTACGTGGTATGTACAACATCTTTGAATTTCTATTTCTCTTTATTTGTTCTAATTCAACAAAGGTATTATTTTTCAGAGATCTCCTTCCTAACATAAGTCTCTCTCAATCTTTCTTCAAGTTCAAAATTTAGAGTCACCACCTCACTTTCTATGAGGAAATAATTGTTCTGAGTCCTTTATCCTAGTAGAGTCTCACAACTGTGACCAAAGATTCTATGAATTTATTTCATTGATAGCTTCCCCAACAGAGTCACCAATTTGTTGGTGCCCAAAAATGAAGGATCAGATTTGGCCAATTGATAGGTACACACTAGTACCTCTGCAATTCTGGCTTTGTTAAGCGAAGGTTGGTAGGCCTGATTACACTTCAATCTAAATAATCTTCTATGATGCCTAACTGCATACACAGACAATCAAATCTTCTCCCAAGGTGGTAAATCATCCTTGTAGGCAACAATACAATCTCTCTACTATTCAATATATAAAATTTAGAATAAATTGAATTATCCCTAAAAAACCCTAATTTAATAACGCTCTAAAAATTGATTAAATTATCAACAAAGCTACAAAATATGAATCAAAAGATAATATCCAGATAACAACATTAGTGCCTACTTAAAATATGGGTTATAGAGTCAAGAAATCTAGTCCTATGTACAATCAAAGAAGATTTCAAAAACTTTCTTTTAGTAAAACAAGAACATCACCTCACAGGCTTCCGCTTGAATTATAATTCAATTTAATAAACATGATTAATCTTATCAAATTTAACTCAAATTAGGAGACCGAAAAGAACAAAAAAAGATGCTCAGATCTAACTATTGATATTCAAATTGTATGTATTAAAATTGAATTATACAATTAGGGAATATAACACAGTGAAGCACTCTAATACACAGAGTATCTGAGAGACTAACTGAAAATCAATAACAATATAATCATAGAAAGTAGAATAATACTTATCTCATTTGACATCTGAAAATTTGTACATAATGACTCATATTTGTAGTAATATCCATTCTCTTCTGGAATTGTATCTCCAAAAAAAAATCTCATTTTAATCTTTTAATTTTATTTTGACTTAATATTTATATGGTTCTCAAAAGTTCCCGTGAAAGGACATACCCTTTCATAAAAACCTAATCCCGACAACTAACCCAAAAATTACAAACTTAACCATATAAATGGTTTTAGGGAAAAATATTTCCCGTACAACAAATTTAATCTGTTACATTCTTTTGAGATGTGCATAATGATCCTTATGTTTAGTTTGTGCACAAAAATTTTCAGCATTAGATAAAAATTTAAAATTTAATTATCCTATTCTATAATATTTTAGGTGTTTAATATGATCTTTAAAATTGCTCATTTCTTAATTGACAATACATCAAATAACACCATGACATAACTTACACAAATGTAATTGATAAATAAAATAAAATACCAATTAAATAATTAATCAAAGGTATTTACTTTAATTATCAAAACATAAAGATATCCCATTAATAAGATAATACTTAAAGTTATTACATAGGGATATAATGTTCAAATATAAAATTCACTTTTAAAATATTCACAAAAATGTATTTATTTAAAATATCCTTTCACAAAATAAGGCAATATAAATTACACAACAGAAATACTCCTGAAACATTAGGGTATAAAATCTTTATAACTCACCCTAAAAAGAGGGGAGCACTTACCCCAACATCACAATATTTAAAGAGTAATTTATTTAGGGAAAGTGCTATAAAAAATAACAACCCTAATGATTATAAATATTTTCTAATGTAAAACAAATCATAAAGGGTGAAAATAATCATTTAAACCCGCTTTTACACTTTTCACTTTAGGGTTTATGAGGGTATATTAAAATGAATCACATTAGTACAATAATCTAAATCTCGTGAAATGTGAAATCTTTTGAAACATAAATACAAGAGAAAATCAATACATTGATATCCTAACAATTTATTTCTAAACTATTAAAAGGAAATAAAACAATTTAATATTTAACCCTTTATCTCTACCCATACTCTCAAGGAATAACATAGGACAATCAGTTAGGGTAGGTCGGGTAGTTAGGATAGGAAGAAAGGTGGGTTGAGAGGTCAAGTGTTCAACTCCCTTCCCCACTCTTTTTCCTAAAATAAATAAAATAAATAATACATAGGAAAGGAATACTTTACATTTGAATTTAAAATTATTAAAGAAAGAGATACTCCCTTTGTTGGAAATTGTGTTGATTTTTCACCTGTACATGAAGATGTAAATAAATTAGTTCCTCTTCCAAATCCTCTCAAAGAACATAAATAGACTAACTAGTTAGAGGGTAGAAGGGTAGGTAGGTAGGAAAAGTGGCTGGCTTGAGAGGTCGAGTGTTCAACTCCCAATTGCCACCTTTTTACTTAACTACCTTATTATTTATTATTATTTTTTATAATTACTTGATCTCCAAATATACATGCATTAAATTTATTTCAATAAAGTGACTAAAAGCCTACTTCATGAACGTATAATAATGATAAATATTTATGCCCTTTTAATAGTTTTTATTTTTTACATAGGGAAATTACATAAAAAATGAAAATGTAGATTATACTTACTTGATGTTTTGTGTATTTATGACCTGAATTTTTAGGTGTCAACAGAGTTGACAACCATGTTAGCATAGATAGAAGCTTTGACAGAAGAGAAAGACTCTTTGCAGATTCGAGTAGAGACATACAAAGCAGAGAGGTATATAGCTCGAGATGTCTGTACAATAGCAGGATTGGGGCAGGTGCTTGCAGATGTAGTTACATCATAGAGAGAGGCTGGTAGGAGAGGGCAGGAGACCTTACATTATAGGAGATTATATCACCGAGCCATGTCGGAGGCAGAGATAGAGCCCCCTTATACAGAGAGGTCTATATCACATAGTTCAGGCCGAGATTCACAGGGATCAGTGGGGTTACCACCGCGTTCAGGCAATGGTGCAGGGCTATCACAACCACCACCATGATTCTTCTCAGGCCATTTTGATACACATTTTTGTATGATTTATGTGACACATTATGTATGACAGACATTTTTGATGGGATATATACATGGACTTTATGGATGTTATTATATGATTCTATATGATGCGATGTTTATGCAGGATGAATGTGTTATGATTTTATATATGTTACATGATGTTTATGACTGACATTACAAGATGAGATGAATGTATATGATTATACTGACCTATTTGTGATGCAGGGATGAGATGCATATATATATATATATATGTTATATGGGATATGTAAATGCTTATAGGTGGATGTATTGTTCATGTATTAATGCAATGTGATTGTAAAATGAATGATGTATAAATATGTAATGGATGAACCTAAAATGAATGAACTAAAATGAGTGATTTTAATGACTTAATAATGTGATTATTGTTGACCATTTTTTTGACACAAGCCAACTTGCTAGGATCTCAAGATTCAATTTCCTCTCTTGAAAGAGTAACGGGTTATTCTAAAGGTTCTTTGGGGTTGGGTCACAACCTGCTTGGTTACTCAGTTGAAGATAAATGTGATTGTTCACAAGGAGGCCTTTGCTGGTACATTCAAGACATCAAACTACAAAACACTTTAGTTCTTTTTGGTATTTTTTGTTTTAATGAATATGGGGGTTTTGATAAGTAAAATGCAATTTTTTATTTTTTTAAGGTGTTAGATTTTCATAATTTAAAAGATAGAAGAGAGTAGGGAGTAGAGTAACAAGAAATAAGAAAATGACTGAAAATGAAGTCCTACGGATATAAACCATTATAAAACCTTCCTTGCAAATTGAATGATGGGAGAGATTTGGAGTAAACCCACGAAGCATAAATCAGACCAAGTCACAATTCACTACCCCACAGATGCAAGCATTTGGAGAGAAGACATATTCACTTGTGCAAGATATTTAAAATTAATCAAATCACAAAGCCACCAAGATGTGCACACCCACGAGACAGATTTATCGTTAAGCCCAAATATTATCTCTTCCATGCATTCGTCACAATAAGGTAAAGTAAACAACAACAAAATCAAACTAAAAGAAGCGCGAATTCAAAGCACAATAACAAGAGGCTCTATGACAATAATAAATAATGCAAGCATACATTCAATAATTTCACATAGGCAGCAACAATTTACACACCACAAATGAAGCACCAAATGTATGTCTTTATTGCATTAAGAATCTAACCCTTTACATTGATTTGTGATTATAATATATAGAATTTGATCCACAACTCTGAATTTCAAATTTAGGCCATCAAAGAGAAAAATAAATTAAAATAAAACTTTGCTGTAAGGGAAACTATTCTTAACTGATACTAGATAACTTGTATGGATCCATGAATCCATTTACAATCAGTTTTCCCATGCAAGGAGGGTCAAACTCCCCAAGAAGAGAGAGAGAAAAGAAGGAGGGTTTCTTCTGAAAACTTGGAGTCTTCTTCTCATTTCTTGGAATCTTCATCTAGAAGATTTTCTGGTGGTGGAGACTGATAGGGGACCCTTAGTCCCTTCAAAATGAACTCAAGTTTACCATCAATCTGATCTGGAGTTTAACTGGTGTGCCAAAATGTGATCTCACTGGAAACACCTAGTTTTTCGGACCCCGACCTCTACTCTAAAACTTTTATGGTAAAAAAAATTCTAAGTGTTTAACATAAAAACTCTGGTCTGAAGTTCGGACTTGTCGGAGGTCAAAAAGGCATAAATATTTGGAAGGTCTAAAAAATGGAAGATCGAAAGGTTGAAAAATCTAGAGGGCCAAAAGGCCAAAGAACTGTCCTACTTGCAGGGCTGAAAGGCTGAAAGATCAAAACCTACCTTAGGAAATTCTGTTAAGTTCTTTGAGATTTCCTTTTCAAAATGCCAAGTGGTCCAAGAGATCATTTTGGGAAGATTTCTGGGTGTGCAACCTGGAGCCTCTATATGAACTCTTGTACTTCCTCATAGTTTATCTTCTTCCTTTTCACCTTGTTGACCTTTTGTTCTTTCTTTTCTTTGAAGGCAGTGAGCTCGAAAGCAAAGAACCGAATCTCCTCTACGTGGTTTATCACCCTTGTCATTTCTTCTTTTCAATGGAATAATTTCTCCAAGGCTTCCTTGGTCACTACGCCTGCCATAATGTCCCTTAATTGTTGGACCACTTCTTTAGACGACTGTAAGATGCACTTAGCTTCATCTCGGTACAAATCAAGGCTAATCGCTGTGCAAAAAGCATCTATCTCTTCTACCCATTCTGAGAATTCTCTCTATTTCTCCAATATGGAGGCTTGACACTTTTCATAGACGCTAATTATCTTGGTCATGCACTTGATCCAAGTCTCAAAATTGTCTAGCTCCTCACATTCATATATTTTTACCAAAATTTGGAAGCGCTACTTCTTAATGATCTGTAAATCTAGGAGGGCGGCTCACCACTTTCCTGTTTTAGACTCTAGGCCACCCTCATCTTTCATCAAATCAATCAAATTTGTAGCCTCTATTAGGTTAACTCTATAAGGTTTGAATATTTTCTTGATGGAATCTTCCCCGTGCTGCTCAAAATCTTCCTTCCAATCTGCACTTACTTTGATGAAGGATGGGGTTAAACCTACCAGAAAGTTTGGGGTGTTTCCCTTATCTAACATTGCCTGTAATGAGGCCTTTGGGAAGTTGGGGTCAATAGGAAGAGCCATTTTGTGAATGAATTTCTTCAAGGCTTCATTCTCTTATGTCAAGGTTTTTATGGTCTCTTCATCTTTACTCATGAAACCCAGAGCATGTTTAAGCCCTAAGGCTACTAGTGTCTTGCTCCCTTCTCTGGTGGGTTCCCCCAAATCTACCTCCTCAAATGTATAGTCTTTTGGAGTTTCTTGCATTTGAGAGTTGCTAGCGGATGGGACTGTAACCTGTGCCTTCTAGCGCCCCCTAGTGTCTTGAGTGACATAGGACATTGTCCACGCTGGTAATATGATCTTAATTTTTTGAAAGGCTTTCCCTAAGGATGCTATGTCTATATTTTCCCCTTCATCATTATCTATATAATTTATTCTCCTTAACTAGATTTCTTTAGCAAACCATGTAGGTTTACTTGATGTGGTGACTCGCTCATATGGGGTAACCTGCAGAACTGAATCCAAATTTTGGGACCCTGGAGTCACCTATTTATCTAGCCTTTCTCTTTGTTCCTATCTCTATTCCCCCACATTTATTTCTCCTCGATGTTCTTTTTACTTTTCCCTTTCCACTTCTGCCTTGTTTTCTTCTTCCATTGCCTCATCTATTTTTCCTTGGCCTTTGTCTTCATTTCTTGAGGAGCTAACCAACATTTTGGTATTGAGACCAGTCATGAACTTCAATGTGGTTTCGAAGGGTGACACAGCCTCTCTAGTTACTGGTCCTCTAGGGGTTAGGATGTGGAAAGGAAAAGGGCTTGATGATGGTAGAGTGGGTGTTGGGAGATTCAGAATTAGAAGTGGAAGAGTAGTTGGTGGAGTTTGGAGAAATGGTGGTGGAGTAGGAATATGAGGTGGAACAATAGTTGGTGGAGTAGGAATGTGAGGAGGAATTGTAACAACAATGGTTTCTATTATGGGCTCATTTCTAGACACCTCTTGGGTGAATGGGGACTCTTGATCCCTAAGCACTTGATCTATTTTAGATCTCTCTCCCACAATAGGTATATTTGGATTTGGGTTAGTAAATTGAGTTGGAGGTGGAGTTAGGGTTACCTATGGTTGGAAAAGAGAAGGACCACCTTCTTCATACCTAGTTGCATAACCCAATGTGTCTTGGACTTGGTCCGAGAAACCTTCTAGACCCTCAAATTCTGATATTTGGAACTCATCTGATCCTAGAGCATCCAAGGGGTTATCTTGCTCTTTAGGATCCTCTTGTTGTTTCTGACTAGTCTCCTTTTCTCTCCTTTTGTGAGACCTTGTCCTTTTGACCAGAGGGACCTCTCCCCCTTCCTCTTCTTTTGGGTCCTCCTATACGGTTTCTAATTGCGGGGACATAGAAGCTTTCTTCCTGTTGTATGTCTTCTTTCCCTTTACAGTGGCAGGGGAAGATTGTCTAGAAGTCGAGGGTCCTTCATCTGGTGAAACCTGTGCTAGTCCTGTGAGAGGATCTATCTATCTAGTCATTCTTTTCTTGGGAGCCTTGGGCCTTGGATTTGACCCATACTCCACTACATGTTCATGGTCATAAACTGTGCTTGGCTTATGTGGTGGTGCCTTCTTGTATTTTTGCACTGTACTTTTCTCTCTGCGTTGTTTATCTGCTTGCTTGGGTGGATCCATCAAAATTTTCATAGGTATTGGGGTCATATTGTAGGGCCTCTTAATCCATTCCTACATTTTTCTCATCACATGCCTTGCCCAAAAATAAATATCATCATTTTCATCCTTATCAACTTTTGCATTCATGATGAGCCTATCACATATCTTGTCATCTATGTAAATGGCCTCCAAGACCTCATCTGAATCATACTCCTAAACTTTTGGGGGAATAAGGGTCTTTATGAATTCCTTTCCCATGGTAAGGGTCATTCTACAATAATCCTAGATCCTGACCTCATGGTCATCTACATAGTTCATCCAATGATCCTCCAAGTGTGGTATTTGAATGTAGAATTTGCCAATAATGTGGCTGTAAGTGCTTATAGGGTCAAAATGAGGCCGCACTATATTATAAAGCTATAGGGGATAGTCATCCCATTCAAAGGCCAAATATTTATAGACCTTCATATCCAATAGGGTATATGGTCACAATGAGATGGGAAAATCCCAGCAGTGCTTCTTCTTGTGCTTTATGTGTTCATATGCATCTGCAAGTTGCCTGGCCATCTCCAAAATGATTATCCAATCAGATGGATACCTAGGAAAATTCTTTGGTTTCATATTTGATCTTGATATCTAAATGTAGGTGAAGGTTCTAAATTGTATGTAATAGGCCCCTATGGCCCTTATCTTGGTGGCTACTTCTTCTGACATCCTTTTTGCAAAATCACCCTCAATGGATCAGATGATTGCAAAAATGAAGGCGTCATTCACTATCCTGTAGTCTGGGCTATCCTCTGACATTTTTTCCATTTTCTATAGTTGGGGGTATATGATGTGAGGCAATGAATTGGGTTCATTTAGGCTTCCCTTCTTTATGAGTCCTAGGTAATCTTCCTGGGCTTCTAATAAGTACACCACATAAGTAATCATATAAAACTTGGGGTTGTGTTTCACTGCCACTAGCTGTTCATCCAACTTGTCACTGATGATGGGTCCCCCAATCGAACCTAGACCTATGGCCTTTGAGTCTTTCTATCAAGAGAATCATCCAATTCTCTAGTTGGGAGGATTGTGGTAACCCATATACTTGGCTCAACATGGTTATGACTGCTTTGATATCATCCTTCATGTATCTCCTCCTCAGCTCTATCTTATCCAACTTATTTTTGGGGAGAGGTTGTTTGAGGTAATTGTCATTGATTATCTCATAGGCTCTGTCCCCTTTGTTCATGAACCACAAGTTTCCCTTCTCTATAAAAAATTGATATGATGTGTTATTATGTATCTTGCAAGTATACTGCACACAAACACTCAATAACTCATTATATCCAAGGTTAGTAAGATCAATTCAATGAAAAACATAAAAAACCTTGAGAAATTGAATTATTGCTTCCTAGTCATGAAGATTCTACTCTAAATTGTGAATTGCTCTCAGATTAAGCATGTTTAGATCATAGAATGATAATCATGAAATGTAAGATTCATTGTAAAATGCCTAAAATGCTCAAGAACATGTTCAATTATGCACAATTTTGACCAAATTATACAAATGAACTAGATTAGCATGCTAAAAATGATGAACTAGATAGCTAAAACCAAATTGACATTATATCTATGCTTTTAATTCTATTCTCCTATATCAAATAAGCTTAGAATGGCTTCTTTTTATAGAGAGTTCTTGGAGGGAAAGAATCAAATTCAAATTTGAATTGAGTGGTTGAGATACATCCCTTGAGGAATGGTTGAGATTGAAATTTGCTTGATCCAAGTGATTACCTCCTATTGGTTAGGGGCTTTTATCTTTGAGACATGTTGAAGGAATATTAATTATTTGATTTAATTAATTCCTTTTAATTGATTTCTTTAGCCATGTATTTGATTTTTTGATTTGATTTAATTCATTCAATGTTAATTGAAGAATTAATGACTTTTGATAGATGTCTCTTGATGAGTGATCTTGGATTATTGATTTTTGATGAATTATATACTTAAACCGATCTAGTTTAATTATATAATTGTGATTAGCTTGATATTGGTAGTCTTGATTAGGACCTGGAGGACTTAGTTGTAGATTAGGGCTTTTGAGCTTATCAAACCATTTTTAGGTTATTACATTTGCCCCTATTTGAATCGATGTGCGATCAGCGTGTTGATTCAAAGAACATCTAGTTTTGACTAGTGATCGAATAGCTAGATATAAAGTGATACAACTACTCTTGATTAGAAACCAATTCTGAACTTGATTGAACAAAATATGATTGAAGCTATTGAATATTCTTGATTACTAAAATATCAATATAGCGACCATGAGATCAATTTGATGTGAAGTGATGAAACTGATCACCTGTCTAATTGCTGAGGATAATAACACCTAATCAATTTGATATGAAGCGATGAAATCAATTATTGTTACAATGATGTATAAAATCTAGATCGATATCATTTTGTTGTGATGCAATGAAACTGATACCTCCAAGACATAGTTTAGAATAATTGACTAGACAACCAGTTTGATGTGATGCGATATAACTGATTTCTAGCAAAAATTTGGACAAATGATCAATTTGATGCGATGTGTTGAAACTAATCACTGTTTGAGATTTTGATTGATTTAGTTGTAAATACTATCAATTTGATGTGATGCGTTAAAATTGATATATCTACTAATGTTCAGAACTTGAATTTGATAAGAGCAAGTAATTTGATATGAAGCGATGAAATCACTTGTTCCCCATTTGATACTGTTGATACTGAATTGATACCTGATGAAGATTATCCAATTGCATTGAAGTTGATTCATTTAATCACTTGCAGAGTCAAATTAGATCTCTGACAATGCCCCAGTTGTTTTTTAAAAAATGGTATTACGATTGCTTGACTAGATGTGATTGATGATGGCCCCTTGGAATCAAAATGGACATGAAATTGGGTTGATTTCCAAATAAAAACATCTGGATGAGAATGATAAGCTTGGAATGAAGATTTTGATTCCAATAGAAAAGATAGTGGTCAGAACCATGAAAATACTACTTTTCATTTGGTCAAAATCAGACTCTATAGGACGAAGTTAGAGCAAAAAAGGTGCAATAGACCAAGAATAGTATGTGGTTAAAGATTTGAAATTAATTACCAAAAAATGAGATTAATATAAGGTAATAATTCAAAATTACTATTCATTTGAACTATTCATTGATAGAGATTCATAGAGCTTAGAGTGAAGATGCCAATTCCCGTGGAGGATCACCGATTTGAGATTGTCTGGCGATATCAGAGACCAGCCCACTTCCCTCCAGTGGTATGTCATCGAAATCCTGCTTTGAAAATTTGAATTTCAAAAATGTTCTTGTTTGTTTTTTGTATATTTCATTTGATTTCTTTGAAAAATCATTTTCCATTTTTGAAATATTGTATCCGGTAAGGTTCAGCGTTTGCAGTATTTTTTGCATCGTTTGTTGTTTGTGTTTCATCGTTTACCATTTAGCGTTTCCTATATTTTTGATAGCATCTCTGGTACATTGTATCATTTACGGTAAACAAAATATAATTTGTGGTAAAATATCATTTGCGGATCTTGGAATATGATTTCTGGGATAATGAGCCCAAAATACAGAATTTAAGTCTT
This sequence comes from Thuja plicata, assembly GCA_018584345.1. NCBI lineage: Eukaryota > Viridiplantae > Streptophyta > Pinopsida > Cupressales > Cupressaceae > Thuja > Thuja plicata. The sequence goes on along the minus strand of MU224677.1, from coordinate 490,232 downwards.
GAATAAAATAAATTTTGAATGCCTTAGTCAATCTGACCTTATTAAAATAGTTAACTGCTGAACATATCTATTTTTCACCTCCCTGTTTGCCCCAATTCTGATTTTGCAATGTTTTTATCCTTTTGTAGAGAGATCCTGACACCTTACAGACATGAGCACCTTATCCCCAAGTGTTTTCTTTGACCGATCGACTCTCAGTTGAGGATCATCAAGATGTATTTCAGTGTGGACTGGGATACCTTTTAAATATGCTTGAGTATACAGTAAACCATGGTTTACTGACTGCTTTGATAGAGCGTTGGCACTCAAAACATAATACATTCCACTTTCCCACTAGTGAGATTACAGTGATGCCAAAGGAAATATGGCATACTCGGTGCATACTTGTTATGGGTGAGTTGCCCTATTATGATGCTACAGGACGAGCATGTATATATGCTTGTATATGAGTCTTTAAGGATCCATTAGTTGTAGAGCACCACATTGTGTGTGTGTAAATGGGTACCTGTCAGAATCAACACAAACACTCAATAAGTCATTAAATTAGCATCAAGGGGTTAGTAAAAGTATGAAAAGCATATAGAACCCACTAAAACCGACTTATTGCCTGCTAACTAGGAGGAGTGTGATTAACAACATATCAGCCCTATGAATATGCTATAAACCAGTGACGAATACAACCTAGCATGAAGGATTTTTATTGAAAAACAAGCTAAATGACAATAAAATATGCAAACTAGCTTCAAAAGATGAAATAAGAACAATGAACTAGCATGAGATGAAACATGAAATATAATTCTAGAGATAATCTAGCAGCATAACAATGTATTTCTAATCTTAGATGAAGGCTTATTTGCTCTCAAAACAGGCTTCTATTTATAGAAGAATGGGAGAGAGAGAGAGGGGGACAAGGTTCATTTATGAATCAGGAGGCCCAATAAATGAACATGTAAGAGCTATTAATGCCTAAGGCATTAATAAGGCATGGGAGAGACATGGGCTTAAGGTCTTCATATTAATGAAGGCATTAATAAGGCATGTGGGGGTGTAAGAAGATGGCTTGAGGAAGTGGACATTAAGGAGGTCAAGCTTGAGAAA
>MU224677.1:456302-475471 GCA_018584345.1 Thuja plicata | reverse complement strand
TTATTTAAACAATAAAATTGCTTTTTAATAATTAGAGGACTATAGCCATTTTAATTAAATTAAATAGGCTAGGGAAATGGGTTAATTGCAAGTGGGTATTTGATTTAGGGATTTATTTAATTCCTTTGTAATTAAATACTATAGCCATGTTTGATTTTGATTTGATCTGATTGGTCAAAATTGATTTGAATTGTATGGCTATAATAGATAATATAAATCAGTGATAAAAATCATCTAGGATATTAAATTGATTAAAAGAATTATGCCAAGCAGTAACAGGGTCGTTTGGACATAAATCAAGGGTATGATCACACTTAGGGAAAATAGGGTCTATAGTTGCGACAGACCAAATTCAGGTGGTTACACACATTACCTGGGAGATATTAGAGAGATAGGGCCTTGCATTGCCCAGAGTATTAGCAAGCCTCATTGGTGGATTCCTGGTTCCTGATTGGAGTGCACATGGTTTTTCAGTTGTATGGGGCAGATGTTTAGAGGATTTGATGCAGATTCCTCGTAAACTAGTCTGGGGTACTTGTTTTCTTGCCCATTTGTATCATGATTTGCACCAAGTGGTTTATCGAAATGATAAATAATTTTCCATAGGATTGATATTATTACAGATATGGGCATGGGAGCACATCCCTGTTACATGGAAAATAGTTACTAGAGCTCGACCAAAGGGACTACCGTATTTATATATGTATGCTGGAGATATGGTATAGCCCCACCTAGGAAATCTAGAGTACTAGAGACAAGCTTTGGATGATATGACCATTATTATCTAGTGTCCTTACTTAGATTGTGAGGAGTGGAGGAGCGACAGATGAGAGATGCCCTTTGTTTTTACTAAGAGATACCTGATTGGCAAGAATATGTACATTATTGAGAGATTTATGATTACTCATGTATTCTGACAGTTTGGAATGGTACAGCCTATGCCCCAGGGTGTGGCAGCATATGCTAGGACCCAAGATGAGTAGACGCAGTGGGGACCATGGTTAGTTTATGAGCATGCTATACTAGATCATGAGTTATTAGCTCTGATGATATGGACATTAGCTCCAGATGTTATAGATGTGGGCATGACTCCTGATTTTGCCGCATATTTTGCACAACATCTATTCCCTCAATTGACCTCTCTTGATGAGGTAGTACCAGCTATGGTAGATGAGGGTGATGATAGAGGAGATGATGACCAAGGTGGTGGGGCTGTCAGAGCTCCTTCTTGTAGATGGTCCAGTAGTAGTGATGATAGTCTTGGTAGAGGTCATGGTCATCAGCAGAGACAGGTCAAGATTTGGATTGGAGGACCTACGCCACTAGCAGTTACATAGGTGCCTACTTCTACTTAGATACCCATTACAAGATAGGTTCCTTCATCTTCTCATATTCCATCTTCTTCTCAGATTCCTGTTACATAGGTTACCTCAACACAGATGTTTGCTTCCACTTGAGTGACTACTTCCCAGGTGCCTCCATAGGCGATAGCTTCTAGATGAGTTAGCATAGGTATTTGGCCAGGTGTACAGGTTATTACATAGATGAGTATTCCTCCTCCTCAGCCTAGTATAGGTCCTACAGTTCCTTTTGGTGTACAAGCACCAGGATCGAGACCTACAGGTGTACCAGTACAGGGTACAACAGATGCAGTAGTGATTGCACACCTCCGTAGAGAGAGAGGCTAGTTAAAGACTCAGATAGCAGTGTTACAGGCTCAGCTAGATGACAAGGAAAAAGCTTTAGATGTTGCACAGAGAGATGCTATAGCACAGTGGAGTAGAGCATCTTATTATTAGGATGCATATTTTTTAGTGATATCAGATCCTACTACTAGAGTCACTCCTTTTTCATGAGCTGTAGCACAGTCAGAGGGTGGTGGACCTAGTAGATCAGATGCTCCTCCTCATGGACCACTAAGGGATGATACAGTAAGCCAGTCTTGATTGATTATGAGCTATTGATCTACAGTTTTGATGATGATGTATTGATGTATATGTGATCTAGCACCATTTTTGCTCAGTTTTTGGATGATGTATCTCATGGAAATTTATATATATGATGACAGTCTCATATTTTGATCTCATTGTATCTTGTATCACTGACATTTTATGCTTTATGAGATGATTATGATTTATTCTATGATTACGCTCTTTTATCTCAGTATGCTTTGGATGCAAATGTATGAAGTTTAATGTTTATGCAAATGTGGATGCAAAATGATGATTTTTAGGTCAGTGATGTAAAATACTCAATCATAAGAAAAATGATATCTTTAAATGTTCAAAAATTTGTCTTCCCCTCTTTTGAACATGTTTTATGATAGCCTTTCTTAGCGTTACTTGATATAAAAGATATGTAACTCCTAGAATGAAATGCAATTATAAAATGCAAATGCAGATGCATCTTCCATTTTCATGTCATTCATTTCATGCTTTTGTTTCATCATTGAGCTTTTTGCGTACCCCATTTTTGACACAACCAACACTAATATACAAGTAATCATGTTAGTATGAATATGACTTATGTAACACTGTTTGATTTTTACTACAACCACCATGAATAATTAATTTACTCTGATGATATGAATACTAAATTGAGCTTAATTTTGATATTGCAATATGACACAAGCATCAAGATATAGCAGATAATGATGTCTTTAGTATCAATTGCATTAACAAACACATATCAAACAAAAGAAAAATACCATGTGTTTTCTTCAATGTTCTTGTACAAAGACTCATGGAACATTTTTAGAAATATGATAATCAACAATTGATAAAAGATAGCAACCCAAACTAACATAAGTGTTTTCTTTGGTCTCATAATCAAAGTCATTCATGTAGCTTTAATTTTGTCATCATAGACCTTGTCAAAAACCATATCAATCACAAGCAAAAATCAAAGAAAATATCATGCCACTGTCCTTATGTTTCTAACTCAGTAGAGTATCATTAAAACATTCGAGAGAAGTATAATAATCAAAAATCTAATAAAGAACAAACAGTCATGCAAATAAAAGTATCCCAACCCTTTTAGTGTGTCTCTAGTATGAATAAATCATAGAGTTACTTAGGATTCAAAATTCATGCAAGCATAGGACAAGACTGATCATTTTTGTGCTTGTGATTTTGATTGATAGATTCGATATGATCATGTTGGTAACAGGATGAGTGTTTAAGAAACACTATTTTTGTTTGTTGATATGAGAAATGACTTGATCAGTGGTATTGAAAAATACCTTTGTTTGGTTATTTAATTTGTGGTGTTGAGAAACACCTTGAATTGATTGATGTGGTATTGAGAAATACCGTTGGTGAATTGCTTGCCTTACAATAGTGTTTGAAAGGATAAGATTAGATTTCAAACCATGGTAAAGTGATAGGTAAATGATAGAGTCAATCAACTTGGTATGTGTCCTGGCTTGTGTTAACTCAAAGGTCTTGAAGTTCTTGCTGAAGAGTTATCCAAGCTTTGATAGACAGAGCAACGAGCTGATAAAATATGGCCTATTTACCAGGTTTTCACCATTTGTAGGAATGCTATTTTTGCTACCAAGGTGCCTATTTTACCAGGTTTTCACCAAGGAACAATTTTTGTGTCTTTTGTTTTTTTTTCAAATTTTTTGTTCTTTTCTCTCTTTTTTTTTTCCAGAATCTTTTCCACTGTACATAGTTGTGACAACAGCTTAAGCATAGAATCTCTTTAGATGAATTGTGTTGACTGGATCAAGAAGTGTGTCTCCCTCTGTGGTAGCTAGCTGATAAGCTCCAGATCTGAATACTATGGTGATTACGAAAGGTCCTAACTAGTTCAGTTCAAACTTACCCTTCTTTATTCTCTATTGTTGATTCTTGGTATTTTCATGTAGTACTAAATCACCCACTTGAAATTGATGAGGTTTGAGCTTTTTATTATAACCTTTTGCCATTCTCTTTTGATATCCTTGTAAATGTTCAAAGGCATCTTGACATTTCTCAGCTAACAGTTCTAGATGTTGTAGACGTGAGACTCTTTGGTCCTCATCTGTGATTATTCCTTTCAAATATATTCGTAATGATGGAATTTCTACCTCAATTGGAAGAACTACTTCAACACCATAAACCAAAGAATAAGGAGTAGCTCATGTTGGTGTTCTGATTCTTGTTCGATAGGCCCATATAGCTGGGTTATTCTGAACATGCCAATATTTTCCTGAATCATTGACAGTGTGAATGAGAATCTTGAGAATATTATTGTTTCTAGCCTCTGCCTGCTCATTTCCCCGAGGATAATATTTAGAGGAGAAATGTTGAGTAATTTGGAACTTGTTGCAAAGTTCTGTCACCTCCTTGTTTTTGAACTATTTTCCATTATCTTTCATAATTGATCAAGGAAGACGATATCGGGAAATGATGTAGTTGAGGATAAATAGTGAGATTTGTTTTCCTGTTGCCGTGATTAAGGGTATAGCCTCAACCCAATTGGTAAAATATTTTGTTGCTGTGATAATGAACTTGTGACCATTAGAGGATGATGGGTAAATTTGACCAATAAGATCAAAGGCCCACTATTGAAAAGGCCAAGGTGTGGTAAAAGGTAACAATTCCCTTGCTAAGGCATGTATAAGATTGCCATGGATTTGACACTTTTTGCAAGTTTTTGAAAATGTGATATCATCCTTCTCCATTGTAGGCCAATAATACCCAATACACAAGAGTTTCTTAGTTAAGGTAAGACCATTTGAATACGATCCACAAATACCTTCATGGAATTTGTGTAAAGCGTTGTTGGATTCTTATAGATCTAAACATCTTAGTAAGGTACCATCAAAACCTCTACAATACAAATTGTCTGCAATGATTACATGTTTAGATGCTTGATGAATAAGGTTACATTTTTGGTACTTAGATATACCCTTGGGTAAGGTATTGGTTTCAAGATAGGTTTGAATAGATCCATAGCGAGGGGAATCACAACCTACAAGTTGCCAAACTAGCTTTGAGTCAGAACAATTATAGGAGGGATAAGATAACTCATCCACTAGGAATTCATAGCACATTTGATTATCAGATAACTCTATGAGGGACATAAGATTAGCCATTGCATCAGCCGCTTGATTGTGTAACCTGGAAATCTGTTCAAATGTTATGCCGATAAAATATTGCTTTAGATCATCCACCATCTTCTTATAAGGCACAAGATTGTCATCTTTAGTCTGATATTCATTGGTAATTTTATTTATAACCAATTGAGAGTCACCATATACATGAAGTGTTTTTATCTTCCATTTGAGTGCCATCTTTAGTCCATTTAGCAAAGCTTCATCTTCTGCAATGTTGTTAGTACATAGAAACAAAATTTTGTATGCCTTTGGTATAATATATCCTTGAGGTGATATGTCAAAATACATCTTCTAGGTATGCTCTGTGATAATTAGGATTGATTCATCGAGAAAATCAATAGTCAAAGGTATGTCTCCTGATAATGGTGCATCTGCAAGTTGATCAACAATAACTTTCCCTTTAATAGCCTTTCATTCAAAGTATTCAATATCAAACTTTCTTAATATCATCATCCATTTAGCCAATCTTCCAGTTAAAGTTGCTTTGTTTAAAAGATATTTCAGTGGATCAATCTTAGCCACCAATTTGATTGAATGCGCAATCATATAGTGTCAAAATTTTTGAGATGCGAATACCACTGCTAACACTACTTTCTCAATTGGTGTGTAATTAAGTTCATATTGCACCAACATTTTTTTGATGTAATAGATTGCATGTTCTTTTCCTGTTTCATCTTCTTGTGCCAATAGTGCCCCCAGTGAGGTATTGGTTGCCAAAACATATAGGAGCAAAGGTTTTCCTGCGATTGGTGCCATTAGAATAGGTGGGTTCACCAGATACTATTTCAATTGATTAAATGATGTTTCACATGTCGCATCCCACTTGTGAGTAAAACCTTTGTGCATAAGTTTAGTGAATGGTTGAGCTTTATCAGCTAATTGAGCAATGAACCATAAAATTGATTGTAATTTCCCTTGTAATGATCACACCTGACTGATGTTTCTAGGTGGAGGCATCTCAATGATAGCTTTTACTTTTTCTGGATCAACTTCAATTCCTTTAGTAGAAACTACGTACCCTAATAATTTTCTTGAGGTGACCCCAAACACACACTTTTTTGGGTTCAAGCATAAATTGAATTGTTCCATCCTATCTAAGATTTTTTCTAAATCCTATAGATGATCTTTACGATGATGAAATTTCCCTAAAGTGTCATCCACATAATCTTCCATATTTTTGTGCATCATGTCATGAAAGATTGCTGTCATTGCTCTTTGATATGTCACTACTACATTTTTTAGTCCGAAAGGCATGACGTTCTAGCAGAAAGTTCCCCATGGACAAGTAAAAGATATTTTATCTTGGTCTTCTAGAGAAAATTTTATTTGATTGTACCCAAAGAATCCATCCATTAAGGACAACATCTCATATCCATCTATAAAATCTACGATGACATCAATACTTGGTAACGAAAAGTCATCTTTTGAACATGCTTTATTGACGTCTTGAAAGTCAGTGCAGATTCTAATGGATTTATCATGTTTTGACACTAGCACAATATTAGATATCCATGTGGCATATGCAATAGCTCTTATAAACCCCACTTTCAACAATTTTTCCAGTTTCTCTTTTATCAAAAGAGAAATATGTGGATGCATCTTTCTTAACTTTTGTTTGAAGGGTTTTATTCCAAGATCTATAGATAAATGGTGCATAATCAAATTAGGATCAAGTCCCGGCATATCAGAATAAGACAATGCAAAATTGATCTTCTTTTCTTTGAAAAACTGTGTAAATGCCTCCTTTTCTTCTATAGATAGAGATTGAGCAATGTATATGATGCGTGGGTTCTCCTTTGTACCAATATTAATTGGTTGAGTTGGTTCAATAAGTACCACCGACCGTTCTTGAGAGTGATCAGGAAGGATATCAAGTTTCCCATCTTTTAGTGCCTCAGTGAGATTTTCACTATCAGATGCGTCTTTTATTCCTTCTTTTTCATGATCTGATACTGCCACAAAATGGTTTTCACCCTCAAATCTTTTATTATTTTTTATTTATTTTTGTGACTGGAAAACTTGATATCCTCCCTAGCATTAGAATTCCTAGTGGAAAAAGTTATAGGTTCGACTGGATTGAGGTAACAAGCGATCTCATAGTCATTGGCAAATATGGGTATATCCATAGGTTCAGACAGAGTCCAGTCAATTAAGTCAGGATGTACAAGTTGAAGATCATTGTTTGGGTCAGTTTCACTAATGTCAAGATGTAGGATGGAATTTTATTCATTGTGTTCAAAGGGATCAACAAGATCTATCATAGTATGTTCCAAAAGAATGGTTAGACCAGGAAGATCCTCACTATTCTCACTCAAGTCATCATCGATATTTTGTGAACCAAATTCAAATGGTCGAATATTCAAGCTTTTTCCCCCTTCACATATTGTTCTATTAAGATATGCATTACCAAGATGTGTTGATACTCTATAGAATCTACCAATAATCCTATGTCGGTATCAATAATGTTAGGTGTCATGATGTCTTCTGGATCTATGTCCATGTTAGAAGGACTAGCATCATTGGAACTTTCACCTCTCTCCATCTGGGGTCCATATTGATGAATGATATCTATCTCTATATCTATAGTACTGACATCAGAGAATGAGTCCCATTTATAGTCATTAGAATCTATTTCCATGGACTGACTGGTGTCTAGAACATGAGTAGGTGTGACCCTTTCCCCTAGTTAGGATGACGATTGTCTTGTGTATCAGTCTCCTCATCAGAATGATGCTCTTGGATTGTATTTTGAACACCATTAATGTTTAAATTCTCTAATAAGGGCATGTTTGTATCTTTGTCCTCATTTGTTTGAGTTAAAAATGAAGGAACATATCTTTCACCTTGATACTAGGGATTGTCATCATGAATATGTAATAGCCTCTCATATGAATCCTAGGTGAATTCTATTTCTTCTTCTGATTCTTCCATTTCTTCCATTGTTTCCCAAAGGTCCTTGTCCTTGATATCCCTTCTTTTGCATGATACGAAGACCACGTCTGTATTGTTGAGTGGTAATTTGAATGTGCTTAATATCTTGATGAGCATCCTCTTTATCTTTGTATAACCAACCTAACACATCAGCATCCTCTTTCTTTCTCCACTGATTTGCCTTGTACAAAGGTTCCATTGAATTTTGTTTGGACTTTAGGTGTTGTTTCCAATGTAGAAGATGATGGTCTCCCTTGTGATCTTGGAGATAAGGGTAATGTTTTCACAAAGAGTAATTGATCAATCTTGTATTCTCCCATTCCATTATCATGTAATTTTAGTTTCTTTTCAAATTCTTGCATCAATGTGGATATTGAACTCTCTCAGAGTCATTCTTGAGGAGCTTCTCTATTATATGGAACCATTCGTTCATTTGATTGATGCATATTGCTACAAGATTGAAAGTAAGTTGTGTTAGTTGGGATTGTTATCTCTTCTCCATTGTATGGGAACTTCAGACATTGATGAAAAGTAGAGGGGATAGCTTACATTTTGTGTATCCATGGTCTTCCCAAAATAATGTTGTAAGATAGTTTAAGATTAAGTACTTGGAAGATAGTTTAAGATTAAGTACTTGGAACACCACATTTATTTCCATAGGTCCCACTCTGATTGGCAACATGACTAGACCTTTGGATGATCTTTCTTCATCATCATATGCTTTGATAGTTATTCTCTTTTTAGGATCAATATGCTCATCTGAAAATCCCAGTTCTTTAATCAGGCCTAGAGTGCAAATGTTGAGACCCGCTCCTCTGTCTATCAAGACTCGTCTTACTCAATGTCTATTAATGAGTACTTCTATGTGTAGTGACATGTTATGGGGGTGACTTAAGACATTGTCATCTTCTTTGAAAAAAGATAAATAATGAGGAGTAGTCAAGTGTCCCACCATAGTTTGAAATTTATCTATGTCCAAATTGTCAGGAACATTTGTTTCAACCAAGGATTTTTCCAAAATCTCTTTATGTGATGGAGAGATTTTAAGCAATTCAAGAATTGATATTTGTGTAGGAGTTCTTTGTAACTGATCAACCAAGCTATAATTAGATGAGAAAGATGATGGGTTTTGCTTGGTTATTGTAGGTTTTGATGATATAGGAAGTTTTGAAGAATATCCTTTTAGGACTACCTTGGCTTGTCCTCGTGTTACCGCATTAGAAGCTTCACCCTTTTTCTTATCTTTGATAATGATCACATTGATACTTTGATCGGCTTCTTCTAGCATGTTGATATTTTTGTCATGAGAATATGTGTAGTTCACCTGATTACCTTTTGCATTGGATGATTCTCCTTTCTCATAATTAGGTAAAGGTGATGAAAAAACCGTATGATCTTCATTTGTCTTATGTCCATCCACTGTAATTGTTAGATTAGTCTTAGTTTAGCTAATAATTAATTCATTTAATTATTAGTCTATCTACTCTTTGCTTAAGTTTCACTTATGCAGCTTTCTATTTCTTTAGGGTTTCCCTTTTAGTGTTTCGGTATCCTTTTATAAGGACTCACCACTTTGTATTTGATAAGGAGTTTTTAATTCATTATTGTTGAATATAGAATTTTTTTCTCTCAACATGGATTTCCAGTCTCTGGCCTTTTGGCTGCCATAGCTTTCTATCTTCTCTTCTATCTTTGCTTCTTCTTGTGACAGTCTTGCATGCAGGTGGTCTTGGGAAGATTTGCATTTGTCAAATCTAACATGGTATCAGAGCTTTCCTGCTGTTTTCTGTTCTTTTTTTGTTGAAGCACAGAGGGTTTGAAGTTTGCTAGTCTTTTCCTGGCTCTTTTTATTAGTTTTGGGGGGTCTCTATTTTTTGAGGCATTTTGGACCAAAACCGACCTCACGGTTGAGTCCGGAAGGCCCAAAAACCCTAGGATTGATATAAAATATGTCCGATTTGGACACCGGAGCATCAGGCAAATTTTTTTGGCCTCCTAAGGGCTGTACGGGCACGGGTTTTGAGAAAAAAATCATTTTTTTAATGATTTTTACCGCGCGTAGTGAAAATTTTTGATTTAATTCATTCAAGGTTAATTGAAGAATTAATGACTTTTGATAGATGTCTCTTGATGAGTGATCTTGGATTATTGATTTTTGATGAATTCTATACTTAAACCGATCTAGTTTAATTATATAATTGTGATTATCTTGATATTAGTAGTCTTGATTAGGACCTGGAGGACTTAATTGCAGATTAGGGATTTTGAGCTTATCAAACCATTTTCAGGTGATTACAAGTCATAGAACTTGTCTATGCCTTTGTGGAGGTGGAAAACATCCTCTATGATGTCCAGCCTGATATCCAATACCACTTGGCCCTCTGTGTTATGAACTACCCTTTTGTCTGAGTCGTAGTGGTTTGCCAAGGTCATGATCAATTCAGGTGAGGTTACAACCACTGGGTGGGCTGTCGCATTGACAATTTTTGCTAATACAAATGAAGTACAATCCTCTAATCTTCCTAGTGGTTGGGCACACCTTGTCAGTAATTCATCCCAATCCACATTTCTGATATCAGTATCGGTGATTTTACTATGCTTGTTGCCAATCTTGGAAGGGGGAGTGTTCGCCTTGTACATGTACTTCATGGGTGACGCAGTGTTTTTCTCAGGCATTCCTGTAATGAAACATGAAAGTATCAATATCTTATTTGAAGGAAAAAATTAAAGAAAGCTGACTAATCTAAGAAAACAAATGAAAAAACTCTCTAAGTAGCCAGGTATGCAAATTTTTGCACTTTTGGCCCTTTTGGGGTTTCGAATGCCAAAAAATGGTTTGGAGGCTGAAAAGGCTAAAAGTTTGAAAAGCCACCATTGAAGAGTGAGCTTCATCGGGCCTTTTAGCATCCAAAAGGATGAAGGTTTTGTGGACGCCAAAAATCCAAAATCACGATGCTTGAAGACCCAGGTTTTTGGGGGTTCAGACTTGTCAGAATTTTGGGCCTTTCGGAGGTCCAAAATGCCAAAAAGGCCAAATCTACGACAGCGTGAGGAGTGAGACATGCCTTTAGGGGATTTAGAATTGTCAAAATTTTGGAATCTTTGAAATGATGAGACTAAAACTTGACCCAGTTTTCGGCCTTTTAGAGGCCAAAAACCTGTGACAAAGGTCGTGACCGAAAAATGAAAAAACCTAACATAGAAAACTAAAAAGGGAACATACCTTACCCAACAGGAGGGAGTTACATGCTAAACAAAAAAGGCACCAAGGCCCTTAAGAGACCAGAGGAAAGGGAAACCTACATGCCCTAGGCTGGACAAGCACTAGGAGTGAAAACCCTAAAACCTAAATGAGGAAGAGGGAAGAAAAAAAAAACCACGATACAACAAAGAGAAGAAACCTACCTTGTGATGACATGTAACTGATTGAATGTTTGATAATGTTAAGTTGAAGATGATGTGAGACATTAAATCAGTTAATGGTTTGTATTATCATTAATGTCAACTTGATATCATCTGTACGGTCATGTACATAATGCCAAAGACTTCAGAGAATCAATGGAACAAAAGATTATGCTTTCTACAATATATAAAAGTCAAGTGTTCACTAAGTGACAGACTACACCGACGGAGTGCACACCATTGATAAAGATAGAGAAAAAGTCACAGTGATAACTGACGAGCAAAAGTCAGTATTGCTCGACAAGCTAAAAATAGAGTTGCCTGATGAGAAAGATCCAATGTTTCCCAATGAATGGAGATCCTGAAGCTAACTGAAGTTACACCAATGGAACTGGTAGTTGTCACCAATGATAAACTACAGAATTGACCGACGGAACAGAGAGTTTAGAAAATGACAAAATATCTAGCTGGGAAAGCTTAAGGATAGACTTAACTGGTTGTTTTATTTATTTTATTTGACCACAGTTAAGTAATTGATTTAAAGAAGACTTATACAGTTAACAAGAAGATAACTATGAGATAAATCAAGAGTTAAAGCCATAAATCAAATTGTCTGGATTGTTTTTCACGCCAAGAATCAAGAATCAAGAATCAAGAATTAAGGAATATCATGTCTATATAAGAGACAAGTATAATTCATTTTTGGATGCAATCAGATACATGGAAGGGGAGTGAATAGAAAGAAGATGCTGAAGAGAAACTGGTGAAGAATAAAATTGATACAGTCCTGATCAATCAAGCTAAGGGAGAGCTAAAGAATTCTGTAGACACCGAAAAACAATGAAGCACAACATCACAGAGCAGAAAGTGTAGAGAACAAAGGAATTGAATTGATACATTGATCAGAGAGGTATTGTACGTAAATAGATCTGAAAATTTTCAATTCAAGTTTCATTAGAAACAGGTCATTGTGTTTCAGTTTAACCATTGAAGCATCAAGTCTCTTAACAGAGAAAGACTTAACAGTCTTCTATAATTGAGGTATATCCTAATAGATAACCAAAAAGGTTGATTCATGAATGTAGCATTGAATTTGCATAAAGCCTATTGAAATCCTAAGAATGAGGTTGATTCAAGGATGGTAGCAAGATTTTCCTAAAGCCTATTGACAGTCTAAGAAGGAGGCTGATTCAAGGATGGTAGAAAAATAGATGCCAGATACTAAGTGACAACTATGTATAAAAATCCTCTAACAAGGTCACACTTAACAGTGTGTTTGAAACCTTTAATAGGGTTGGCTCCTAACAGGGCTCACTTTAGAAGAGTGAATATTTGGGGTACCAGTCCCTATGGTTTTTTTCCCTTAAAAGGGTTTCCACGTTAAAATCCATGTGTTATGTGTGTATGGTTTATTACTTTATTGTTTTACATTTCACATATACATTTTTGGATTGATTGGTATACTCTGCATATTTACTGAGTATTGGTAAATAAGTTTTACTGCTTATCGGTAATCAAGGAGAATAAGGACAGACAAGGTAAACTGATAGACAGTTAATTATTTTGAATTATTTTAAGGCATGCATCTTGTAGGGACTTAATAATCTGAGGTATATTGATTGGTGGATTAAAGTTTAAAGGATAAATTTTTAAGGCCACTGATTCACCCCCCCTCTCAGTTATTACTAACAATTGGTATTAGATCTTGTGCACTTAGAAGGAAGGTTTCAAGACCTAAGTAAAGATCACAAGATGAACAGACGAGATGTGCCTAAGTTGAACAAAGAAAACTTTGCTTTGTGGAAAAGCAAGATAAGACTCCACTTATTAGGTATTGGCAATGATATTACTCAATACTTAGATACTAAATATGTGTTTCCTACAGGACCATTGACAATAGATCAATTGAGAGTGAAGCATGAGGTTAACTGCATGGTTATAGAGATTTCTTCCTCACTCTCTGATGCTGAATTTGAAGATGTCAAAGATTGCAAAACTGCAAAGACAATGTGGGACAAACTAAAGCTTGTACATGGAGGTGATACAAATGTTCTGAGAGCCAAGGCAAAAAGCCTTAGAGGAAAGTTTGATGATCTCAAAATGAAAGAAGGTGAAAACATCACACAGTACAACACAAGAATAAAAGAATTAGTCAATGCTATATGAGGTGTTGGAGGTACACTTGAAGAGGAGACAGTGGTAAATAAAATCTTAAGAACCTTATTTCCTGTATATGCTATTAGATTCTCTGCTATTCAAGAAATGAGATCAGTAGCAAACAATACAATTACTCTTGATAGCCTAATTGGTAGACTGATTTCATTTGAGATGAATAACTTTGACAATAGTGTCTTACCAAGTTTAGAGTCTGCATTTAAGTCTTCTACGAGAATAAGAAAATCTAGTCAGAGACACTCATCTACAAGAGATAGTGAAAGTGAAAGTGAAGAAGAAGATCTAGATGAAATAGAAGAACTCATGGAAAGAAGAATGCAAAGAGGCAAAGGTAAATACAAAGGCAAGTTACCACTTGTATGTTTTAATTGTAAAGAGATTGGACACTTTGCTACAAGATGTCCTAAAAAAATAAAAGATGATAGAAGTGATGACAAATCTTTTGAGAAGAAATCTGACAGAAGTGATAACAAAGATTACAGAGGTTATCGATGATCAGAAAGAAAGGATACCTGAGACTACAAGGATAAAGGAAAGAAGGCTAGCTATCTAGCTGCTTGCAAAGATGAAGATATTGACACCGAACCAGATGATGACATTAAGATAGTATTTGTAGCTATGAAGGATGATTCATATGAAGATGAAAGGTATGAAGAAAATGAACTCATATCTAAGATTAGTAAGAATGATATCTGGATTATAGATAGTGGCTACACTCACCATATGATCGGAGACAAAGAAAAGTTTAATACTTTTGAATACTATAATGGTGGTACAGTAAGAATGGAAAATGATACACCTTGTCAAATTGAAGGTAAAGGAACAATAATGATGAATAACCTAATTAAATATGAAAATGCTTATTGGGTAAAAGGATTGAATTATAATCTATTGAGTGTCTCTTAGCTGAATAATTCAAGACACAAAGTAGCATTTGAGAACAAGAAGGCAAAACTATTCAATGAATCGAGAAAACTGATTGGTACTGGTGAACAGACCAAAGGTAACTTATTCTATCTGAATGATACTAACCCCACTTTCTTGATGACTAGAAATGAAGACATATGGTTGTGACACAAAAGATTGTGTCATGTGAATTTTGATAACATGATGAAAATAAGCAGGAAAAGAAGTGTAAGCGGCTTACCAACGATGACAAAGCCAGACAAAATCATGTGCAAAAATTGTCAAAAAGGTAAAATGACAAAGTCTAGTTTCAAAAGTAAAACCCATACATCTGATGATATTCTAGAATTAGTCCATACTGATTTATGTGGACCTTTGAGGATAAAGAGCTATTATGGAGATAGATATTTTATTCTCTTTGTTGATGATTACTCTAGAATGATGACAGTCACATTTCTAAAAGAAAAATCTCAAGCATTCAAGATTTTTAAATTTTATAAGGCTATGGTAGAAAAAAAAAGTGGTAAGGATATGAAATGTTTGAAATCAGATAGAGGAGGAGAATTTATATCAGATGAATTCACTAATTTCTGTAATGAGCATGGTATAAAAAGATAGGTTTCTACACCAAGAACACCACAAAAAAATGGGATTGCTGAGAGAAGGAACAAATCAATAGTTGATTGTGCAAGAACACTAATGATAGAGAAGGACATCACCCAGATCTTCTAGAGGGAATATGTTAGCATTCCTGTTTATACACTTAACAGAGAACAATTAAAGAAGGACTCAAAGAAGACTCCTTATGAGCTATGCTATGGTAAAACACCCTATGTAAGTTACTTCAAAATATTTGGTAGTCAATGTTATGTCTTAAAAGATGATAGAAATGGAAAGCTTGATGCCAAAAGTGATGAAGGATTTTTTTTGGGGTATTCTATCAAGAGAAAAGCTTTTAAATGTCTAATCAAGGCTTCTAACAAAATAGTTGAAAGTGCAAATGTGAAGATTGATGAATTTGGAAAAAAGAATGAAATGGAAAGCACAAAAGAACTAGAGGACTACAACAAGTTTGTATACTATGAAGAACCATTAACTCTACCCGAGCAATAGTGCTTAGATCCAGAACAATAGAATGTTGCAACCGATGGTCAGAATGCTATTACCAATGGTCAGGCTAATGATTAAAATGATGTGCAAGGTAATCAAGGTCAAATTGATACACAAAGAGCTGTACTTGTAATTGCAAGATATGTAAGAAGGAATCATCCAGAGGACCAGATCATAGGAGATAAGAAAGCTGGTACAAGAACAAGAAGTAAGTCTTTAAACTCAAATTGCTTAATTTATGAGTTTGAGCCAAAATCTATGAATGTTGCACTAGATAATGAAGAATGGATAAGTTTTATGAATGATGAGATTGAACAAATTGAGAAGAATAAGACATGGTCACTTGTGCCAATACCAGATGAAAAAAATGTCATCGGTACAAAATGGATGTTCAGGAACAAATTGAACGAGAATGGAGAGTCGCAAGGAACAAAGCAAGACTATTATGCAAGGGGTATGCACAAGAGGAATGTATAGACTATGGAGAAACCTTTGCACCTGTTGCTAGGATAGAAAGAATAAGAATTATAATTGCTTATGCTGCATACAAAGGATTCAAAGTATATCAAATTGATGTCAAGTCAGCATTCCTAAACGGAATACTTGAAGAAGAGGTATACATTGAGCAACAAGAAGGGTTTGTGGATCCAGACAAGAGGAACATGGTATGTAGACTTCACAAAGCCTTGTATGGATTAAAACAAGCTCCCAAAGCCTAGTATGAATGACTTCATTCCTATCTAATATGTATTGGATTCATGAGGACTAGTGAAAAAAATAATCTTTATTTTAAAGAAGATACTAATGCTAACACTTTGATTGCTGAAATATTTGTTGATGACATCTTATTTGGAGGAAATGATGTGCTATGCAAATCATTTGCTGATGAAATGAGAAAAGAATTTGAGATATCTATGTTTGGAGAGATCAAATTCTTTCTTGGTCTATAGATCATTCAACAAAGTGAAGGTATTTTCATTACACAGTCCAAATACATCAAAGAAGTCCTGAAAATATTAAAGATGAAAGATTACAAACCAGTTGGAACACCAATGGATACTGGATGTAAATTAACAAAGGAAAACAAGACAATAGAGGTAAATCAGACTCTGTATGGATCAATGGTAGGAAAACTCATGTATGTTGTACACACTAGACCAGATATTACACATGCAATAGGAATTGTTGCTAGATTTTCTGCTAACCCTAGGGAATCACATATGACTGTTGTGCAAAGAATTCTAAGATATCTAAATAATACTGAGGAATTTGGCTTACGGTATAGAAGAGAAGGAAAATTTGAACTTAAGGTGTTTACCGACACTGATTGGGCTGGAAATCTTGATGACTGGAAGAGCACAACTGGAGGAGCATTCTTTATGGGTGACAAACTTGTCACATGGATTAGCAAGAAGCAAGGATGCATCTCTTAGTCTACTACAAAAGCACAATATGTTGTTGTTGCTGCTGCAAACTGCTCAAATATTGCATGGATCAAACAATTGCTAAAAGGTATGGATATGAAGATCATAGAACCAGTGATTATCTATTGTGATAACACCAGTGCAATAAACATTTCCAAGAATCCAGTCATGCATGCAAAGACTAAACACATTTCCATTAAGTATCATTATTTAAGAGAACAAGTTCAAGAAAAAGAGGTTATACTTGAATATGTGCAATCAAAAGAACAATTGGCTGATATCTTCACAAAGCCACTTCCCAAGGATACATTTGAGTACCTGAGAAAGAGACTAGGGGTCAAACCCATGTCTACCAGTCAATAAAGGACTGAAGGCTACATCAGCCATATATTATCAGAATATCATACATGATTGATGCAAGCAAAAGATGAACTTCAAAGCTACATCTATATACAGAAAGGTATATATCAGAACCAAGCACCAGAGCATATTATTGTATTGATGATGGATAAGGGAAATTCAAGAAATGTATTATGGATAGAAGAAAATTGTTTGACATGAATGTCAGATAAGTGTAAAATATTTGTTTGCCATTGTTGTCAAAGGGAGAGAATGTATCCATATTATCATTAGAAACTATTCATTATCAGATTACTCCAAACAGAGAGAGATCATATCCCATAGGGAGAGAATTTGTATATAAAAGTTGCAAACAAAAGATAGAGACATCAAAGAAGAAGAATAGTCAAAAGAGAGAAATTGATACTAATAGAGGACACAACACATCAGAAGAAGAAACACAAAAATATGCAAGAATCAAATCTAAGCTAATACAGAGCTTATTGGCAGTTAGAAATTTTTATCAGTTATAAAAACAAACTGTTTGGTAATTTGATGAATCTCAACAATTATATTTCATATTGTATTAGAGATAGTAAAGTGTGATAATATAGTATGTTTCCATCAATGCCAAAGGGAGAGATTGATGCCATGTAACTGATTGAATGTTTGATAATGTTAAGTTGAAGATGATGCAAGATATTAAATCAGTTAATGGTTTATATTGTCATTGATGTCAACTTGATATCATCTATATGGTCATGTACATAATGCCAAAGACTTCAGAGAATCAATGGAACAAAATATTATGATTTCTACAATATATAAAAGTCAAGTATTCACTAAGTGACAGACTACACCGATGGAGTGCACACCATCAGTAAAGATAAAGAAAAAGTCACAGTGATAACCAATGAGCAAAAGACAGTATTGCCCAACAAGCTAAAAATAGAGTTGCCCGATGAGCAAGATCCAATGTTTCCCAACGGATGGAGATATTGAAGCTAACTGAAGTTACACCGATGGAACTAGCATTTGTCACCGATGACAAACTGCAGAATTGACCGATGGAATAGAGAGTTTAGAAAATGACAAAATATCTAGCTAGCAGAGCTTAAGGATAGAATTAACTGGTTGTTTTATTTTTTTTATTCGACCATGGTTAAGTAATTGATTTAAATAAAATTTATACAGTTAACAAGAAGATAACAACGAGATAAATCAGGAGTTAAAGCCATAAATCAAATTGGCTGGATTGTTTTTCACCCCAAGAATCAAGAATCAAGAGTTAAGAATTAAGGAATATCATGTCTATATAAGAGACAAGCATAATTCATTTTCGGATGCAATCAGATACATGGAAGGGGATTGTATAGAAAGAAGATGCTGAAGAGAAAATGGTGAAGGATAAAATTCATACAGTCATGATTAATCTAGCTAAGGGAGAGCTAAAGAATTCTATAGACACCAACAAATAGTGAAGCACAAAATCACAAAGTAGAAAGTGTGGAGCACAAAGGAATTGAATTGATACATTAATCAGAGAGGTATTGTACGTAAATAGATCTAAAAATCTACAATTCAAGTTGCATTAGAAACAAATAATTGTGTTTCAATTTAACCATTGAAGCATCAAGTCTCTTAATAGAGTAGGACTTAACAGTCTTCTATAATTGAGGTATATCCTAATAGATTACCAAAAAGGTTGATTCATGAAAGTAGCATTGAATTTGCATAAAGCCTATTGACAACCTAAGAAGGAGGTTGATTCAAGGATG
>MU224677.1:442924-456226 GCA_018584345.1 Thuja plicata | reverse complement strand
ACTAAGTGACAACCTATGTATAAAAATCCTCTAACAAGGTCACACTTAATAGTGTGTTTGTAACCTTTAACATGGTTGGCTCCTAACAGGGCTCACTTCAGAAGAGTGAAAATTTGGGGTACCGGTCGTAGTGGTTTTTCTCTTAATGGAATTTCCACATTAAAATCCATGTGTTATGTGTGTATGGTTTATTACTTTATTGTTTTACATTTCACATATGTATTTTTGGATTGATTGGTATACTCTGCATATCTACTGAGTATCGGTAAATAAGTTTTATTGCTTATTGATAATCAAGGAGAATAAGGATAGACAAGGTAAACTCACAAACAATTAATTATTTCAAAGTATTTTAAGGCATGCATCTTGTAGGGACTTAATAATCTGAGGTATATTGATTGGTGGATTAAAGTTTAAAGGATAAATTTTTAAGGCCATTGATTCACCCCCACCATAGTTATTACTAACACCTTGTAGGAGCTAGGAGTGGGCAAGATGACACAACAAAGCTTGGAGGCACGGGGTGATCAATCTCAAGGATCTAGGGTGAAAACAATGAAGTACCGAGCTCTTGAGGAGTTCAGAGTTGAAAATATGAAGTGACTTTGAATTAGGGTCCTTTCACAATTTATAACCCGCGGGCCTTATGCCAGCACTTTTCATGTTTTTGAGGTCCAAAAAACCGAATGTACGGAGGTAGACACCTTTGGCCTTTTGGTGTTTTTTGAGGCCAAAAACACTGAAAGGGCCAACTTTTGGCCTTTCATCCATTTTGGTATTGCAAAGTACCATGGTCCTCTGAAATGCCTAAAGGGCCGAAAGGCCGAAAAAGGCATTTTCTTTGTTTTATCATGCTGACACCAATTCTTCTGAGACTGACCGAGTGAGGACTCAAGGGGGTAGACAAGACCAAAAGCCAAAAGGAAAAAAAAGGGGGGTCCCCATGGTCAGAGGACCAAAAATGGGGTGGGTTTTGTGTACCCACAAAAAATAGCCCTGACAAAAGGAGGAATGACTAAGGCATTTTTTTATCATCATTACTCTTCTGAGCTATAACTTTGTAGTAGAACAAGGCCAAGAGCTGTTGGTGTCAAAAAATATTTCAATGAATTCCAATCTAAGGTTTTTTTCTGGTTTCCCAGTGTGTGTTCATGTGTATTCATTTATTGATCTTTGATTATGGTAACCAGAATGTTTTCCATTTTCTCCCGACCTTCGCCAAGTAGACCAAGGTTTCCCAGAAAGAGCTTTGCTGCCAGTCAGGCATTCAAAGCCCCGACAAAGGTTTCCCCAAATCCCAAGTATAACCTTTCTCTATTGCTAGTTGGGTGTTCATAGCCCTGGTAGAGGTTGCCATAGTTTCCCAAGTCCGTTATGTTTGCTAGGCTTTAGCTTTATTTCTTTTTGAGAGTTCTATCTTTTGGATAGTAATTTTATTTCTTCTATGTGCTCTTGAAATGTGTCAAGCTCTGGATGTTTGTGTACTCCATGTATTTAGGTCCATAGCAATGAAATTATCTTTTCGTATTTAATCTGATTCAAGCAACGATTAGGCTGTGCCACCTGGATTTCACACTTGAGGCATCTTTGGGACACTTTTTTTTTGTGTGCTTCTCTTCCTCTCTCTTCACCTATTTATTTTTTTCTTTTTCTACTGCCTTTGCATTCATTCGGACTTGGGTTCTAGGATTGGTGGGTACCTAAATCTATGCACTAGTGCTGGTCACAACTGACAAATGCTCAAGAAAACATTGCTATCGAGTGTTTCCTTTTAGTGTGTTTCGTGATTAGGATGACTGAGCCTTGAAATTATTCTTTTTGATCACTAATAGCTGTCATCACTTTGCCTTTTGGACAATGTTCTTTGTGTTGCACGTCTCTTTGGAGGAATTGAATAAGAAATACCCTTGCTCTAATTTATGGACTACCTTGAAATGGATCCAAGAACACACTGACGCAAAAAAACAAATGAGCCCCAACAAAAGAAAGAAAGAAAGGACTGATGATGAGGGCGATGAAAAAAGAAAAAGGAAATAAAGGAAAGAACCAAAAAAGGGAACTATGGTACAAGGGAAGGAAGTCTCACTTAGGATCCAAAGTAATGTTTGAGGAATTTTCCATTGACTGGAAATGGGGTCAACTCTCTGTTCAATGTGCTAACCCTAAAAGTGTTTTCCCCTAGGATCTCTAATATCTGATAAGGGTATGTCCATAATCTTTGGAACTTGGTGTGGCTACTCAGTTTTTCTTTCACCTTAGTCCACATGAGGACAAGGTCAGAGATCTTGAAGGCTTTAATAGTAGCTCTCTTGTTGAACCACCTCTTGACTATGGCTTGATTCTTTGATACATGCTACAAAGACAATCTTCATTTCTCCTCTAGGTTAAGGAGATTCATGAGCCTGATTTGTACTTTATCTTCTCCACCCACATATTTTTCCATGAATCTCAGGGCTTGGATTTTCAAGTTCATAGGGAAGACCGGTTGTAAGCCATAGACCAGTTAGTATGGGGACATCCTCAGGGAATTTTTGATCCTTATGTGATCAGTCCACAAAGCGTATTTCAGTTGCGTGTGCCAATCCCTAGGGTTGTCATCTAGGAGGTGTTTGATCACTATTGTTAAGTTCTTGTTTGTAGAATCTGCTATGCCATTGCCTTGCAGATAATAATTTTAAGAGAGCTTTAGGATTACCTGGTTTTCAAAGGCCTATTGTGTGAGAAAAGTAAAAGAAAAGGAGGGATCATTGTCACATACCAGATAAAATGACATCCCAAACCTAGTTATGATGTGTTCCTCCAAGAATTTGGTCACGACCTCTGTAGTACAATTCTTTAGTGCTTGAGCCTCCGTCCAATGTGTGTAGTAGTTGGTAGCTATAAAAATGAACTTGTGTCCTAGAAATGAAGGCAGGTTAATCATTCCAAAAAAATCTAAGCCCCATTGGGAAAATGGGTGTACCTCATATACTGGTTGTAAGGGCATTGCGATATTTCTCTCTCAAGTTGTGGTAGTTTGGTAAGTGTGGCAAGATCTCACATGTTTTCTAGTGTCTCTAAATATTCTAGGCTAGAAATATCATGCCCTTAAGATTTGGTGAGCAGTTGCATCAACTAACCCATGTCCCGTTTTGTATTTGTCATAGAAATCTTCTAGGATTTTCTTCTCTTCGAGTCTGTCCAAGCACCTTAGGTATAGAACCTCATAATTGCATTTATATAGTTTCCCATTCTTCAACATGTAGGAGCTACTTTTGATTCTTAAGGCTCTTCTCTGGGAACCATTCATCTCCTTTGGGAAATGGTTTTGCAATAGACAGTATACTATCTCTTGATACCATACATCAGTGATCATGCCTTGATCGGTGTAGGCTTGGTAGACCAGACCTTCTTCAACCTTAGAGATCAGCTTCATCAAACCTTGGCCCCTTATTAGTTTCATTGGTTGGATCTCAAGGTCAAACTCTTAGAGGATTGCCATCCATTTTCCTCTTCACTCTCCTGGCTCATTCTACATTAAAAGGGACTTCACGACTGTGTCTAGAAATATCCCAACGACTTTACTTCTCAAGATGTAATGTATGAACTTTTTCACTGCTTTGACGAGAGAAAATGACTATTTATCCAGGTTTGGGTATGTGAGTTTGGAATCTTTGAAAGGGAAACTCATGAAAGCTATGGGTCTAGGTCTCTCATCTTCACTATTTTTCTTCTGGGTGGGGATGCCTACGCACGAGTGCTTAGATGCAAAAGATTAAACCTTGAAAGGGATAGTGTAGTCCAGGTTGACAAGGACCAATACTGTAGTGATGGAATTTTTAATCTCCTCAAATGATTTCTTGGCTAGGAGAGCCCATTCGATCTTGGCATCTTTCTTGAGCATGTTGTTTAATGGTTTTACTATCTTGGTGAAACCGCTAATGAACTTACTTACAAAGTTGATCTTCCTGAAGAAAGATTTTAGTTCTTTGCAGCTATGTGGTAGCATCAATTTTAGAATGGCCTCTACCCTTTCAGGGTATATGGATATCCCCTTTTTGGAGTTTATATGCCTCAAGAGCTTGCCTTTAGTCACCCCAAACATGCATTTCTTGAAGTTGAGGGAAATCCCAAATTCCCTGCATCTTTGGAGGAATTTCTTGAGATCATTTAAATGGTCAGCTCTTTATTTTGAAAAGACTGTGAGATCATCCATGTAGATGATAATGTACTTACCGACTAGTCCTCTAAAATCTATGTCCATTTCCCTCTGAAAAATGGCCTCGACATTAGTTAGTCTAAAAGGAATCTGATGGTAGGCGAAGGTTCCCCATTTAGTTGTGAATGTCATTTTCAGCCTATCCTCTTCCTGCACCATCACCTGGTTGTAACCTAATTAACCATCTATAAATGACATAATTTGAGACCTATTGAACTTTTGCAGCACTTCATCGAGAGATGGGAGTGGGTAATTTTCCTTTTGAGAATATTTGTTAAGGTTCTGAAAATCCACACACAATCTGATCTCTCCAGTTTTCTTTCTTACGGGTACCAGGTTTGCAACCCAAGTGGAATGTCAAATTGGAAAGATGATTCTAGCATTGAGCAACTTTTGAACCTCCTTTTGGATCAAGGGTTCCATAGTAGGGTTCACGGACCTCTGTCATTGCCTGAAAGGCTTGGATTTGGGTTTTAGAGGGATATTGTGCACTATGATTAAGGTGTCATATGTCTTCAATTCTTCATAGCTCCATGCTATGACATCTAGATATTCAGTGAGGAGCTAGACCATTTTCTCCTTTTCTTCTTTGGTTCCTACCCTTCCGATGTGGACCTCACTAGGCTCCTCTTTCATTCCAAGGTTGTATGTATCACATTCTTTACCATTAGGTGTTATGTTTGGGTGTCTTCTTACTGTAGTCTTGTCGCTATCAAGAATCGTCTCTAGTTCCACCATCCCTTTGGGTATGCATTGGTACTTAGATTTATGACACCTTGATCATCAGGATCTTTGGGTTTGATCACTTCTTCACCTTACTTTTCCTCATCTATGATCTATTTTTCAAACACTCCGACACACATGATAAATTCCAAGATGTGCTGATAATCTTGGAAAAATTGAAAATTAGTGACATTGTCCAAAATGGCTGGGGCTACGACAAGTTCAACTGAAAATTTCTTTAGCTTGGATTTATCCATTGGATGTAGTGAATTGGCCAAAATGACTAGGGTGTTGGTGAAAACATTTCTTCTTCTTAGGATAGTTTTGATGTCAAAAGCATCAAAGTCGTTGATCAGGTCCCATGCTTTGTTTTGGTAGGATGAGAGCCTCTTATCATTGCAAGTATACTGACTAAAGATTTTCTTAATGACCAATTGTGAGTCCCCTTCTACTGTCAGGATTTTTATCCCCTTTTCATGGGCCAAGAGAAGTTCGCAGACTAGCACTTCATATTGTGCAACATTGTTAGTGCACAAAAATTGTAACCTATAAGCGACATAGAAAGACTTACCTCTTGGGTTTATAAATATGATCCCTGCACCTGCTCCCTATTTACATTTGAAACTGTCAAAGTGTAATTTCCATATCTAGGATTTCTTAGTAGGGCTAGACTTGGCTGATTTTCTCTTGGGAGACCCCTTGGTTTTGAGTTTCTGCCCCCTTTCTCCATCACTATCAGAAGAGGTTAGCTCTCCCACACCTTGGGTACATCTGGGTTTGGAGGTTTTAGCACTTTCACCACCTTTTTCTTCTAGTAGTCCTTTGTAAGGGGGACATGCTTCACCATCAGAGGTACTCTAGTCACTGAATACATTTAAGGTAGGACTTCTGTCATTGGAATCTGACCCATTATCCTTATCTTGGCTTGGGGTGATTGTATCAACTGGGTTGTCCATCTCTGGTGGAGTTTTACTCTTGTCCTCGACCTTGAGGATGTCTTCTTTTATTATCGGGGTTTTTGATAGCTTACTTGATAAGGTGATGTAGGTCAATACCCATGATAATTCTTCCTAGGACTTGGGGCATGTGAACTCAGAATGGCTAGCCTGTTGTAGTCACTAATACCCTGGTAGTAACAAAATGTTAGGGTCTATGTCCTGACCCAAGTGCCGTAAACTAGCCATCATGCTATTGATGAAATGTTGGAAGGTGTCAACATTGATATCTAATTCTAAGAAAACTAGAATGGGGTTGTGGTCTAATTCTTTAGTTTCTTTGATTTAGAATATGAGGATGTC
This sequence comes from Thuja plicata, assembly GCA_018584345.1. Lineage (NCBI taxonomy): Eukaryota > Viridiplantae > Streptophyta > Pinopsida > Cupressales > Cupressaceae > Thuja > Thuja plicata. The sequence goes on along the minus strand of MU224677.1, from coordinate 450,007 downwards.
ATCCATCTAATAATTGCCCAAATCTGTCTAGGTGAATATGACTTCATTCGAGGCATTGTACTCAGTGATCATCTTTCTCAATTTAGGCTTTGCATAAATCTTGATCTGGCTATTTAGACCTCTCCATGGTAGCCACAGCTGGGTGAAATCTATGGAAAGCCACCCTCTCAAGCACTTGGTCCATTCTTGACTCAATAGCATCCCATAAGTTTCAGGTATGTCTACTATATGCACATTAATGCGTTCTTGTATTCTGGGATCTGAAACCAATTGAATGCATATATCTTTGAGCATACCAATCACCTTGACCTCAGTATTATCCAATTTCATGACCACTCAATTCGTTACTTGGGGAACCATGCCTAACTTCTGGAAAATTGACAGTGGCATGACATTGCACGAAGCTTCTGAATCAATTAGGAAATTATGCAGGTTCTTTCCAAACATCCATAGACTGAGTAAGAATGGTGGGACCTCCATCTTATCCTTGACATTGTGGGGAAAGCCTTAGATGTGTTGATACTAGATGTAGGTGTCCTTGTATTATTGGCTGATGAGCCAGGTTTTGAGTGGTCCAAAGATCTTATAAGGGCCTCCTTCTGGGATGGGAAGTCTTGTAGTAATTTGAAAATAGATATGTTCATTTTAGTTTTCTTCAGCTTATAAACTATGCTATATTTGTCACTTGACTAGGCCACACCTCTGTAGCCAGTATATGTACTCGCTGCAAGGGGTGTGGGACCATTCGGGCCTTTAGGAGGCATGCGATTGTTACTAGCCCAAGGATCCTGTGGGGTTGGTTTTTTTCTTGGGGAATATCATCGGTGAGAGGTTCCTTTCTACTCTAAAGGTTATATGAGGTTTGTTGATCATTCTTGAAGGCATGTACTTCTGAATATTTAGGCTCATTTTCCCTCTAGAAGGGAAACACAAACTCATCTTCTCTTGCAAAAGTACCTGAGCCTTCCTCCTTTCTAGACTCATAGGAGTTGAACACCATAGCATTAAATTGCACCAGAGGCTCCTTTGGATTCTGGATGTAATGATCATAGGAGTTGTTCCCATACCCATCATTGCCTTGGTGTAAATTTGGAGCCCTGAAAAAATTAGCCTATGAAGCTTCATAAGCATTGGCATTGTCTGATGGGATGCTGCCGTTATTGGGTCTAGTGTTCCATGGCCTGTTTGGTCTTTATTGCCCAAATGTTTTCTCCTGTGTATTGTTGTTGTTGTATGTGTTGAAATTCTGATTTGGATTTTGAGGATATTTATTTGGACCAGTAGGTGCTCATTGATATCCACCTTGATTTTGGGATGGATTTAACTTCATCTGAGTGAGCTCCTTGGTGAGTTGTGATAAGGTATTCTTTACGGTGTCTAGCTCAGAGGCCATGAGACTATCAACCTCTACTTGGGGTATAACCCTCTGCTTCACAAATGTTGTCTTGTGAGCCTCGTAACCCAGATAAGTAATAGATGAGGGTACAAATACAAATAGTTGTGCTAGAATGAGATTCAACAAAGGTGTGTGAGTGGCTGGAGCTTGATTGCTTGCTGCAAATGGATGTGGGACAGCCAGGTTATTCATGATAGGTATTGCTGCATAACTTCCTTCTTGCAGGTCCATCTACTGGGTAAATGTGATGGCTTCATTGTACACCTTTTCCATCGTGTCTCTATCTGCTGGGGGAAGTCTTCTCAGGAAGATTGAGGTGAAAGGGTCCAAAGCTTTCATGTAAACTTGTATGATATCCTCATCTGGTATGGTGTAAGGAGCTTCTAGTTTTTGATGCATCTTATGAAAAAAATGATTGAACATAGCGATGGGTTCCTTAGGATCTTTCTTTTCATGGTTCTAGAGGTTCTTCATATTGTGCTGTAGGACAAGATCACCAACTTCAAACTAACTAGGTTTAATCCTTTTATTGAACTGAAGGTGGAGGCAATTTTGATACACGCGTAGGTGGTTTAGGGAACTGAGGCATCTCTCATCAAGGAGTTCTAGCTCTTGCAAGCGGGAAACTCTATATTCTTCTTCAGACAATAAATTTTTGAGAGAAATTCTGAGGGAAGGAAGATCAATTTTGATGGGTAGAATAGCCTTAGTGCCGTAAACAAGGGCAAATGGGGTGGCTCTAGTGGGGGTTTGGATGGAGGTACGGTAGGCCCAAAGGGTAGGATTGAGGTGAAGGTGCCAATCACAGCTAGCTTTATCAACTATTTTCTTAAGGATTCTAAGGATGGTTTTATTCATAGCCTCTGCTTGACCATTGCCTTGTGGAAAGTATTTGGAAGAGGTATGGTGGGTAATGCTGAATTTCCTACATAGCTATATGACATCCTTGTTCTTGAAAGTTCCTCCATTATTAGTAACAATATCTTGAGGAATGCCATAGAGACAGATAAGATAGTTCAGAATGAACTTCTTAATCAATTTTCTAGTGGTGTAGGTGAAAGGAACAACTTCAACCCACTTGGTAAAGTACTTAGTAGCAACAAGGATGTATTTATGGCCATTGGAAGAATTAGGGAAAATATGGCCTATGAGGTCGAGACCCCATTGGGAAAAGGGCCAAGGGGTGATGGTGTGCTGAAGGGATTAGGAGGGGGCGTGTATCAAATTGTTGTGCTGCTGACAAGGGACACATTTCTTCACATAGTTGTAGACATCTTGTTCCATAGTAGGCCAGTAATATCCAGTGCATAACAACTTCTTGGAAAAAGTGAGTCCACTAGAGTAAGCCCCATAGATTCTTTGATGTACCTCCTCCGAGGATGTTTTTGCTTCATCATAATTTAGACACCTTAAAAGTGTTCAATCAAAATGCTTTCAAAAAAGGGTATCACCAAGGATTGTGTATCAGGAAGTGCAGTGAATGAAGGTTTTACATTGATTGGGGGTTAAGGTAAGTGGGGTATGTCCATCACGAAGGTAGGAATATACTTCTTGGTACCATGGGGAGTTAGGATCAACAATTTCACACACCATTTCAGAATTATGTTTGTCAAAGGAAGGGACCATAAGATTCTCAACAAGAAACTCACATCATGTACTATGTTTTGGCATGGTGATCAAGGACATAATAGTAGCCATGGCATCTGCTGCTTTGTTGTTTGTGCGGGGGATCTATTGGAAGACCAATTCAGTGAAATGTGTTTTGAGATCTTCAACTGTATGGTGATAGGGAAACAACTTATCATCCTTTGTTTGATATTCATCCATAACTTGTTTGATAACCAATTGTGAATCACCAAGCACCAATAAATTGAGAATCTTCCATTGTATGGTCTGACAGAGTCCAAGTACAAGGGATTGATATTCTGCAATGTTGTTGGTACAAGGAAATTATAATTTATAAGATTTAGGGATAAGATCCCCTTTTGGTGTAACAAAAAAGATTCCTTCCCCCGATCCTTTTTGAGTGAAGGATCCATCAAAATAAAGTTTCCATGGGGTACTTGGGGCAAGATTGAGGATTGATTCATCTAGAAAATTTGTGATCAATGGATGTTTACCATCCATAGGTGCTTCATCTAGCTGATCTACAATTACTTTTCGTTTGATAGCTTTGTGATCCACATAAACAATGTCAAATTCACTAAGGATCATAACCCATTTCATTGTATGACTAGTAAAAGAAACATGTGCCAGGAGATACTTGAGTGGATCAATTTTGGCAACACAATGAATCTTATGATTAAGCATATAATGCCATAGTTTCTATGTATAGAACAAAAAATCCAAACATGATTTCTTAATTAGGGAATAATTCAACTCATAACCAATAAGATTCTTGCTAAGATAGTAAATTGCTTACTCTTTGTCGGTATCATCTAATTGTGCCAGAAGGGCTCCCAACGCGACCTCTGTAGCAGATATATAAAAAATTAGAAGACATCCAGCAATAGGTGGTACCAACACATGTAGATTATCTAGATAGCCTTTTAGTTTCTCAAATTCGTTTTGACATAAGCAATCCCATTGAAATTTGATATTCTTACGTAGGAGATGAGAGAACGGATGCACCTTATACGCTAGTTGTGACATGAATCTTTTGATTGATTGCAATTTTCCTTGTAAATTGTGTAATTGTTTTAGTGTTTTTGGTGGTGGCATCTCAAGGATGACTTTTATTTTCTTTGGATCCACTTCTATTCCACATCGTGACACAATGTGTCCTAGTAGTTTACCAGATTGTATTCCAAGGACACACTTCTTGGGATTTAACCGTAGCTTATACTTCTCCAATCGCTCAAAAATGGTAGTGAGGATAGGAATGTGTGATTCTCGTGTCTTGGATTTTCCAAAAAGATCATCTACATAGTCTTCCATGATGACATGCAAAATTTCATGAAAGATAGTAGTCATTTCTCTCTGATATGTGGCGCCGACATTCTTAAGGCCAAAAGGCATCACCTGATAATAGAAGGTACCCCAAGGTGTTGTGAATGCAATTTTGTGCTAGTCTTGTGGTGCTATCCTAATCTAATTGTAACTAGAGAATCCATCCATGAGGGACAAAATCTCATGTCCAGTAGTCAAATCCACTATAATGTCAATATTTGGGAGTGGAAAATCATCCTTAGGACATGCAAGGTTTAGGTCTCTGAAATCAGTGCAGATGCAAATGCCCCCAATGGGTTTTCCTATTGGTACAATATTGGAGACCCATTCAGGATAGTCTATAGGTCTAATTACTTCAGCATCCAACATTTTTTGAAGCTCTACTTTGACTACCAGTGTGACTTGCAGATGCATCTTGCGGAGTTTTTGTTTAACAGGTTTTAAACTAGGATCCACAACAAGATGGTGCATGACAAGATATGTATCGAGCCTGGGCATATCCTTGTAAGTCCAGGCAAAATTGATCTTATGTTTATGAAGGAATGCTATCATGTCTTTCTTTTCTTGATCACTAAGAGAAACTACAATGTAAGTGAGCTGTGGATCTTCTTCCATGCCCAGATTGATCAGGATAGTCTCTTCGATAACCATAAAGGACACTTCTGGGTCTGATGATATGAATGGTAGGTTAGCTTCTCCCTCCTCTAGTTCCTCAGAAAGGTTTTCACTAGAGGATGCATCCTTTATTTTGTCTTTTTCTTCATCCAAAGGTGCCTTTGAGAGGTTTTCACCAATGGATGTCTTTGTATTTTCGTTTTTTTTATTTTTATCTTTATTATCATTTTTGCGACTAAGAGAATTGACGTAGTTACTGAAGTAGGATTTCTCACTATAGTGGATCTAATGTTCCTATTATTGGAGATTCTTAAGTCCAAAGAGGGCTAAAACTACCTCATCAAAATCACACATGTCCAAAGCTGGTGGTGAATCGTGTTGATCCCAGTCAATTAGTTTAGGGTTTTTGAGGGGAAGATGAGGGGATGAAAGGTCAGCTTTAGTGATAGTGAAGACATGGTTATTTTCATTGAGGTCATCTTCAACATAGTGGAAAGGAATTTTGAAGAACTCTTCTTTAGTGTTTGAATCTGAGGCAGCTAAACAATAATCCTTAGTGAAGTTAGTCTTAGTTTCTATGGAACCCAATCCATGTCCTTTAGGATAGCCATTGAGTGTTATGATTTTCTTCTTACCAGTTTCATTAGCTCCAAGACCAGTACCATGATATCCCATGATTTCAAAAATGGGAGTAACCTTGGGATACTTTCCTTTAGGGAAGGTCACAGGTTTTTCTTCTTCATCATTATAGAGTTAATCAAGGACATTGTATTCCATATGCTCATCTGATAAGGAACCCCAATGTTTAAAAGTGGTTGTATTGAAATGCATGAGATCTTTGTCTTTAGAGGGGGGTAATGGTGATGATCTTCCATAAGAATTTGGAGACAAAGGGAGTTTCCCAATGCATAGAGAACTTTCAAATTTATACTCTCCCATGCCTTGATCTGTAAAGGTGGCCTTTGTTTCAAATCTAGAGGCCTTGTCTTTAGTAACCTTTTCCTTTCCTTTGGATTGATCAACTGGTATTTCTGATGTCTTTTCTGGAACTGAGGGAGTGTTTGAAACAAGATTTTCTTGATTAGAATATCGACCAAACTCATTCAATGGAAAATAGTTAGATTATTTTACTTCCAGTCTCTTGCAGTATTGAAAGGGCTTAGGATCTCAAGGAATTGTGATTTCTCTACTGTGATGTCAGAACTTGAGACATTGATGATAAGTAGAGGGTACACCTTTGATGGTGTGTATCCAAGGTCATCCCAGCAAGATATTATAAGGTAGGTCTAGATCTAGTACATGGAAAATAGTTTCAATCAAGGTCGGGCTTGTTAGCACTTTTTCTTGTATCACAACCTTAAAATTATAGTATACTGATTATACTTGAATGAAAACTCCTTTTTGACAAGAGAAAGGCTAATTGCTAAGGATTGAATAATATCCTTGTTCATTTTTGAGTTCCACATACTCAGGTAGGTATTACCTATATAGTTCACTATGTTTCAAGTAAACCTCAAATGGTGGATTGGGTCTTCACTGTTATGTCATTATATTTCTGGTTATATCAACAAGATACCACTCTTCAGATGACTGGAAACAATTCTGAAACAGAGCTTGGCAGGGAAATACTTATGACTGTAATAACAAATAACAGTGGCATAAGGATGCTTATCCTTCTTCTTTTTATGAGTTTAAACTCAAGGAAGGCTAACCTTTTGATTCTCTCTCTAAGGAATCAAGAATATGAACACTGTCCTACTGACAAGAGTTCTTAATGAATTTAGCTCATTGTTCTAAAAACTAGATGAAATTGATTAATTTGTATATGACTAAATGGAGAAAACATTTTCTCAGTAAACTCTAGATCAGTGCCTATCCCTTGGGCAAAGAGTCAATGAAAACATATGTCAACAATAAGAAACTAATGAAATACTGAAGGATACCTTACAAACTTCATGCAATCTAGATTGAATGCCTTACAAACAATCTACTCAAATCAATACTTCTTCATCAGATCTTCACAACTATGTCCTGCTCTCTGAAATCATTTACAAAATTTAACTCTCTCCTTGAGAAAGACTCACAAATGATTAGACACACTACCTTGTAGTCGGTATATTTAA
>MU224677.1:413845-436962 GCA_018584345.1 Thuja plicata | reverse complement strand
CAAACCACAGTCAAAAGAGACAAGACAATAATGAATAGGAACTGCACTGTATTCTCATTAATCCAAGTTGTTTCCAGATATCCAGACAATAAACACAAGAAGTAAACATGAAAAAGAAGTAAACTTTACAAATAGAAATCTTCAAACAAATGGTTACCTGCTCTGGACATCTGCAGGAAAAACCAAAACAGAGCAGAGGAAAGGAACCCTTACAACTGAGAAAAGAAAGAAAGATATAGAAGGAGAAACCCTAAAACTTCTGAGCAATTGACACATGTCTCCCTTCAAATCTGATCTACACTCATTTCTTCCTTTTCAAAATATCTTATTGATTTAATCAATTTTCAAATCCACCTGCCTCAGAATACATCTGATATGTCTTTAAAATATCTATTTCCTTTTCCCACTGAAAAGTTTATCAAATCTGATTTCATCTGTAAAATATCTTTGAAAATCTATCACATTTCCCTTTGAAAATATCTGATCTCAAAAATCCTCTGGAAAGCTCTGACAAAATTGACTTATGCAATTAAAATAAACATTTATCTTATTTTCCTCTGTGCAAATCTGATCTGATTTTGATAAATATCTTCCCCCAATGTCCATCGCAGTCAGCTGGAAAATTGGTTTTACACCTGCAGATTTCAACTTTGAAAGCTTTTCAAAAACCCTCTCTCTGTCCTGCACTGCCAACTACATCTCTGCAATATTTTCAAAACAAAACAACATAAAACCCGATCTCATATGCCTGGAAAGCTTTACAATGCATTTGCAAGTTTTTAAGCAAACATTTTAATGCACCCTCCTTTAATAAATTCTGCTCTAACAATTCATGTGCTCTGTCTACACTACTGCTACATTTTTCACTTCTGGGGAGATCCTTGCGAATGAGCGACACATCCCTGTTATTCAACTGATCACATACTCGCCATCCATCCTTGCTCAACTTTTCATCTTCTGCGAGTGAGCGATGACCAAATTCTTGAAGCTCATTTCATGTGTGTCGCGTACTTGCACTCCTTTTTTACTGTGGCTCTTGGGTTCATGCGAGTGAGTGATGCTATCTGTCCTTTGGCTCATCGCACGCTCATGAGCTAACATTTCATTTTACCTGAGTTTTAGCAACTGAGTGACTGTGTATTTTAATTTTCAACTATTCCATCATCACATACTCTGTCTGGTCACTCACTCGCGAGCTCAGAAACTTCACTTCAATATGGACTGCGAGTGCGTAACGTCTTTCTTCCTTTCAGCTCATCGCACACTTGGGAGCTAATTTCCTTCCATCTCTATTGATTAGCGATTGAGTGATGCTTTTGATTGATCTCCCTTGTTGCTCAGTCGCAGATTGTTATGAAAGTTGAAAATAACTTGTGTGACTGAGCGATGGCATCTTCATATCAGTGCTTTATACCTTCGTCGTGCACTCACTCTGCAAAATACACATGAGTTAAAACCTATGCAAGTGGGTGACCTAACATGACATGACCTCATCACGCAATCATGTAACTTTAAACATTGACATAGAACTTGATGCGACTGCGCGACTAGCACAATTCTAACCCGTCGCACACTCGTGAACTTGTAGCCCGACTTTTACAAGACATCACGACTATGCGATATACATTTAACCCGCTCAGTCACAGATAGATCATAACTACTCATGAGCTCATTTCGACTGCATGATTCACCTTCTTGGACAGCTTGTTGCGTACTCGCCTGACTTAAAGACTTTGATTTAAACAAATCGCGATTGCGCGATGACCTTTAATTGGCAACTCATCGCCCACTCGCACAACATAAAAACTTGACAAAAACTGATCGCGACTGCGCGACTAAGCAGTGGGTCCCATCTGTATAAAGGCTTACAACATAACTATTTTGTGACTACCCGACATGAAAGGAATCACAGAGTCTCAGAACAATGAAGGAATATGCTGATTTTGAATGAGACCTCGCGATTAAAGGGAAACGCAAAGTCGGGAAGACAAATGGAATATTCGCTTGGGGCATCGCGACAAGGCGAGTCAATTAAAACACATGCTTTAAGAAAGATCAAAAAGTAACAAGAAAATAGAAGCACCATGACTTAGGGTTTATTTTCATCGTTTAACACTTGGATAATCTTAGGTTTTCAGGGTTTTGCAAATTTGGCAAGGTTTAGACTTGAGAACTTGAAAACATGACACTGGTAAGGCCATTAGGAACAAGAGGAAACTGCAATGGATATGCCAAAATGCAGAGCAAAGGACAGGGAACCAGGAAAACTGCCAAAACAAGAAATACAACCAATAGGGCCCACTTGTAAGGATAGTGCAATCAAACCCTTTCTTTCTCATTTTCTATCATCATAGGCCTTTATTGTGATTCGCTTGTCTACATCCAAGAGGTCCTCAGAAAGACCGATGTTATGAATCATCTTCAATGTGCAAAAATTCAGGTTAGATCCACCATCTATAAGGACTCATTTTATTTTTATGGATTGGATTTTGCCTTATATATGGAGGGAATTATTATGATGAAGGTTAGGACCATGAAAGTCCTTGTCAGTAAAGACAAGATGCTCTTGTGTGGCTAAGTTCCCAATCATATATGGGAATTGTGCGGCATTGATATTATTAGGGACATGGGATTCATTTAGAGCATCTTCAAGGATTTATTTATGGATTGGTGAGGTTTTTAGGATCTCTAGAATGGATATCTATGCAAGCTTCTTTCCTAATTGAGCCAATAGATCATAGCGCAAGGCAGGCTGAGTAGCATTAGATGGTGTAGCTAGTAGATTTGCAGATGTAGAAGGTTTATCAGCAGCTTGGAATGTGATTCTGGGTCTGCATGTGGTAGCATTACAATTAGAAACTTTGATTATTATGGTGTTAACATGTGTGTCATATTCTTCAATGCGGCCATAGAGAGCGTCAAACCCAAAGATATCATTTTCTTCTAGACTCCCACATGTTCGATCATGGCTTGTGATAGTATTGCTAGAGTAATCATATGGGATTGCGTTTGATGCATTTTTTGATTGTGAGGTGGAAAGGGATTATTGTAGACTTTAAGTTTTTCATTAGATGAGGATGCATTCTAACCTTCAACTTCAATTTTTTCATCCTCAATGAGATCTTGCACAAAGTGTCTGAGCTTCATACATTTCTTGGTATCATGTCCTTTGATGTGATGATAATCACAATATTCATTATCTCTATACCAAACAAGCTTGGGTTGATTCTCATCGAAAGGCTGAGTATTTGGATATATTATCATCCCTTGATCTGCAAGTTGTTTGAAGATCACGTCTAGGGGTTCTGTCAATGCTGTGAATTGTTGCCATTGCTGATTCTCGTTGTTATTGTTGTTGTTATTGTTGTTGTTATTGTTGTTGTTATTGTTGTTGTTGTTGTTGTTTTAGTTTTTGCGAGGAAACAAGTATGATTGATTGCACATTTTTTGATTGTTGTTCTGATTGTTGTTTTGATTCTCATTGTTTTGATTCTGATTTTGATTGTTGTTGCAATTCTAATTTTGATTCTGATTGGTGTTGCAATTGTTTTGATTATTATTGTTGGATGCTTGAACGATTTGAACATGCTTGGCATCAGTCACTCCATCATCCACAACTCCTTTTTTTTTACTCCAGAATTTTGGTTTATCATTGTTGGAAGGAGTATAATGTTTGATGCTACCTCTTTGCAAAAGACCATCTGCAATATATTTTCCCTTCTTGACAAGGGATTCAAAGGTGTCAGGTGAAGCCATTTTCATTTGGAAAGACATCTTAGAGATCAAATTCTTTGTGAAGATGTCAATTAAGTGACTATCAGGTATTTTCCATGGCATGCAATTTGCAATATGTCTCCATCATTGTAAGAAACTAGCAAAGGTTTCTCCATTCTTTTGTTTAGTATTTCACAAATTGCTGAGTGTTGCTTGATGCTCAATGCTATTGTTCAAGCTTAGAATTGTCACCCTAAATCAGGCATTAAGGCTTCTTGGCAATTCTATCTGAGAATGGAAACTTCCTCTAGCTATGGGTGAACTATGGATGAGGAAGAATCTCCAGATTCTAGGCCGGTTCCTATCTGATATGGAATATCACCTCCTGATTGAAAATTTAATTGAGAAAAAGGAAGAGAGATTTAAAATTGAACTTGCATAAAAAATAGAAAAAGGTGATACACCAAGGAGATTCAGATTCTTTTGAAGCTTCAAACTGACATTCACTTATCATACCCTGATGGATCTCTACACTATCATTCACTGCTCAATACATAGGTTAACATGCATATTCTGCAAAAGGCTTATATTCTGTAATATAGAATAGGAATCAATGCAATTCACTAAACCATATTCCAAAAGTATTACTCTTATATGCAAAAAATTGAAAAGGAACTTGAAAAGATGATCATAATAGGATGTATGTAAAAAAGTGGGGCCACTATGTTCTTCTCAAAATCTATATATAAGTTACATGTATGAATTCCTGAGCAATGGCAAGGAATATTGAAATCCTCTTGCACACAACCGAAATTACAAGCATGGACTTAAACTGGAATACAAAAAAAAATGAATCAACAACTATAGGAATTAGAAATTCACTAAAGTTGCTTTATCCACCAGTTTGACCCCCTTAACATAAAGCAAAAACTCTCCCTAAATAGCCAACATGGCTTATTTCAAATAGAATTCACTCCAAAAATCCCTCCAAAACTATAGGGTTTAATAAATTTCCCCAAGACAAAAAACCCTAAGTTTTAGCCCCCCAAAACTATACCAATTACCAATGTATCAATTACATCCCATTCGAATACATGACATTTTTTTAGTAGTGTTCTATCACCCTATTCAAAACCCGACTACCTAACATCAAAGGGTTAGAAACCCTTATCAACTCGGCATCAACCCATCTCTGACTCTACCGACACCATACCACTGTGGTTGATGTTGTTGTGGTTTGGTAACTAGCATGGTTTGTAATTGATTTGATCACCACCAATTGGAAGGGACAATTTTATCATGTCGTGGCACAAGAAGGTACCAATGTGGCAATGTCGATGCATTTGAATTGTAATTGCATTTACTCCATCTGACAATGGATTTCAAATGAGTGTAAAATACAATGTATTCCATTTATTGGTTTCATTTGCATATTTAGGGTTTTGTTCTGTGGTGCCGCCATGTTTGAAACTAGAAACCATGAATCTCTGCTATGTTTCTGCCTCTGTTCTGTAGAGAAACTTTGAGTTTCATGAGCTTTATGAGGAAAAAATGTTGTTTACATATTCACTGTAACACATGGCATCTTTGTTGTCGTATTTTTCTTCAGTAAAGGTCACGGATTTTGATCTTCATCTGCCTAGAACTTGGGTTCCAACTGTAAGTTTTCTTGCACTTTCTTTAATGTTGGGATGTTTTGATGATATAGTATCTTTGATCTTCTTTTTTTTCTTGATTTTGGGTTTCAACTGTAAGTTATCTTCAGTCTGCTTGAAAGCTTGGAACACTTGATGGTGAAGTGTTTTTTGAAGCCATTTACAAATGGCACTATAGATTCAATTGTAACTTGGGTTCTGGATTGATGTCTTACCACCATTTTTGGTTTTAAACTACAGTGTATGAATGAAGTTATGGCGGTCTTTGTTTGCGCATTCTTCTCCAGTAAAGGCCACAGCTTTTGATCTTCATTTGTTAGAACTCGGGTTCCAACACCACTACAATATTAGAGTGGTCTTACACTATGATTGAGATGTTGACCCATGAACCTCAGCTTTGAATTGGGGACATCTCAGTCATATTTTCAGACTTATCCCCAGTTTTTTGTGTGACAATAAAACAACACCACTGTTGTCTTTCTCTTTCTGACCCATGGGCATCAGACCAATTTATGATTGTTTTACCTTGACCACAATGTTGAGACTAGAAACCATGACTCTCTTCAGCATATAGAAATGTAGCTTATGACTGAAAGGTGTGGTGAATGTATTCTCTTCAAACTTTATGACATCTTTCAGTCATAAGCTTCACATTTCTACTGTGAGTTGATACAACCATGATTTGACAGTGTAATGTTCCAGCAGCTTCTATATATATAGATAAGTGATCATCTCCTCTATTGTTTATTTATCTCTACTTATTGCATCCATGTGAACCTTCTAAGTGTTTAATGCATATTGGTTCTCTTTGTTTGATGTTGACTGTAGCTTTAAATCTTCATACAACTCTTGAACTATTATTTGTTTACTATCGAGCCCATGTCGAACCTCACTGTCATTCCCGCATGCCATAACTTGTATCACTTTAAAATAACCACATAGCTTTACACTTGGAGTTGTTGGTTTAATGCTTGTTTCAATTTTGATGTGAACCACAGGATTCTGAATGTCTTAAAACCATCATTCTTGTTGTCTTCAAATACAAGTAATTAGCAAGCCCAATATATGCTTCTCTGTTTGATGACACTCCATTGTTTAAAAAAACATATAAGACATTTGAACTGCAACATTATGTTTAAAAACACTTTTAATTTATAGTCTTGATGACAATTCTGAGCATCTCTTTAGCATGTTAGCACAAATATGTTGAATATGCTGCTGTCTTTAATGTAAAAATACATTTTTTTTCTTTTGAAGTATACATAGGAAAGAAAAAACCCATGGGGTTCAAGCATGAGCTCATGACTCCCATGGGTTTTACTTTGAAATAGTAAATCCATTCTACATATATTTACATGCCCTGTTCTGTTATCAAGAATGTTCATCTTTTCAAAACATCTATATTAGATGTAAACTTTGCAAAAAGAACCTGTCTCAACAATTTGTCTAAAACACATTATACACTGCAATATTTCAGCATGATCTCATTTGATGAAGCTCCTGGATATCTTGTAATACTTTTTCCATTATGTTTTTTCTCTGTATGTGCACACCCATGCTGATCTGAGACTGTTAATTTCTGTCCAAACTTACAGTTTTCACATTTTTTGTTGCATGCTTTTACTTTGTCAGAATTTTCTCATTTAACACATTTTATGCATAATATTTATGTATGAGATTTAAACTTACATCCTCCAAGTGAACTTTTAACAAATGTCTATCAGCAACATATATATGAAGAAGCACTTACTGTAACAACATTTTCTTGTTCTCCATTATTTGCATAAAAATAGTGAATCTTCTGAGTCTTTCAATTTTGCAATTCTCCAGCTTTCTTTGTTCATGTCCTTTCTGTATCATCTTTGACTCCTTCATGTGTCTCCATCTCATCCTTTTTATGTATATGAGAAAAAAAAAGTTTTTGAGATATCAACCATGCTTCTGCATACAATGTCTTATGTGAAGTTCGAGCACGGGCTCGTGACATCCATTGCATCATTTTCTTTTGTTTCCTGCATTCAGTTATAGATACCTATCCATTTGCACACAAAATACCACTCAATTTATTAGGTCATGAAATCATATGCACCAGTTAATGTTTGTGAGTGAATGTAAGATAACATTTACTCATGAATATTGGTTGGTTTGTGTCATTTGGTGAACTCATAGATTGACCTAATCATGAAAAAGGTTTCTCAGATGGTAATACAAAGTCCCTTTCATTCAAATATCTGATTATATAGAGAAGAATAACATATATCAAAGTGATCATACATAGAAAAAGGTTTCATGTTTGGAACAAGTCCCTTTAATACTATTCTTCAGATATTATAGATGAATGTTTTCTCATTACATTGATTTCATCAGATTAATATGCAGTTTTCAGAAAGATTGATTGTGTGTTATTCATGTTCCACGTATTGCTTAGATCCAACTAGATCTAACATATTTTTCACCATGTTGTAGGTAAAACCTAAGAAGACCTATATGCATATGAAGATGGACTATGAAGACCTAGGACTTGATATGCAACCAACAATGGAGACCTAATATGCAAGCATAAAAAAACCAACCACAAGGCAATGCATGGGACCTCTACTCCATACTTTCAATTATGCCTTCTATTCTGCAATGTACTATTGTTTTGACATGAAAAGAAAGATGAAATAACATTTGTGTAATATATTCAGCTTTAATGCACAATGTAATTGATCAAAATTGTAATTTAGAAGTTCTGGAATGTGATCAATTCTTAGAGTACAAAATGAAAATTTCTAAAAATGAATGCAATTATAAAATGTTGATTAATAATACCTAAAGGATAATATTAATGGGACCTCTAAAATGAAATCTCTTCCTATTTATGATTATTTTGATGCATGCTGAAAATTAGGGTAACAGTTATACAAATATTGTCCAACAAATTTCTCTACGAGATTAGAGAAAGTAGAGATTGATCTATAAGCAAGGGTCATGTACCATTCCAAAGTTGTGCCTCTAAGACTCCTGGTGAAGAGTCATTTTAGGTAATTCTCATTATGGGTGACTTCTTGACATGAAATGTAAAACTCTTTGAGATGTTGTAGAGGACATGTTTCACCTTTGTATATTTCAAATTTAGGCATCTCAAAGTTTGGTGGGAATGGTTGCATTGTGATAGATTTTTCAAATGGATAGGGACAAATCTCTTCAAAAGAGAAATCCTTTTTGCCACCATTTTGTAAACCATGTACAATGCTTTTGAGTTCATTAAATTTGTGGACAAAATCTAGAGTATTCTACAGGATAAATGGTGACACATAAGCTCCACCTCCTCCAAATTGTGCAGCTAAAAATCCCATGGAGGTCATACCAACAGTAGGAGGAGGTATATATTGATAAGATCTAGATGTGTTGGTTGTTGTTTTATTTATACATGTTGTTTGAAATAGAGATGATGTAGGCAAAGGCATGGAAATATTCCCTATGTTGTTGACATTTACACTTGCTCCTTGAGTTGTCATCGCGTGAGTGCTATTGTGTGTAGTATTGTTTGGCAAAGCACTTAGGATTTGTTGAATTTGTTCTTGTGTCAATTGGGGGTGTTGACGTAGCTGTTGACATAGGTGCTGATGTGGGTATTGACATGGAAGGTTTGCTAATAGGTCCTATACTGGTATCATGTGATGATGTATCATTTGAGGTAGAATCCATGACTGTAGTAGAGGCAGCGATGACTTTGGTGACATTTTGGGTAAGGAGTGTTTCATCAAAGTCAGCGGGCACTATGACACTATTTTGAATAAGATTCAAGAATATTTCACCGCTATTTTACATAATGGCTTTCTCAACCATTTCCAAGTTGTATGGATCACTAAGTAAGTTAATGACTTGGGTAGGTCTTTCTTCTTGTTCCACTAACTTAGTTTCTTTGGGAACTTCCTCAACTTGTACCTCAGTGCCTTGAAAGTATTGATTGGAAAAAGGATTTTCCTCATAGGTAGCGGTGTTGAGTGTTGTACGCCTCATGTTTCTAGCTTGGGATTGAGTGACTACCATACAATGGTGGACTTAGAAGAATGAAATACAAGAAGGTGTAAGATTGAAATGAAACGGAGCAAAGATCTTGATTTTGGATTTGATTTGATTGGATATCATTGGATTGATTGATGATTGATTAAGGATTGATTAAGGATTGATTGATAATTGATTTTGATTTATAGGTTTTTGGAACAAAACCTAAGCATGAAAAGACCTTGTGATGATACAAACACAAAATGATTTAAGTGATACTTGTTCCACTTGAAGATGGACTTGTGATCTCAAGTAAAATGGGACATCACTAAGGGATTTAAATTACTTGAGACAGACTAATGGTCTAAGAGCAATGTTGTGTTTGTTTGAGGATGAAGGTTTGTAATACTTTGATTAAGGTTTTTCAAGCTAAAAGGATTTATTTGATTTGATTATGAAGAGATTTGATCTAATGCTCCAAGAGAAGGAATGATGCTTGATGGTGATAGAAGAATTGAGGAATTGATTTTAGAAACAAGAAGGTTGCCTAATTGTATTTCTCAAGGGTGACAAAGGCATGGTTGATAGGGTACTTAGCCACGAAATTGCAGATCTTGTTGTTGTACATGATTTTGTCAATCTTCTCACAATACTAAATTTATTTCTTGATAGATGTGGAAATATGTTGATATTATTTGGATTTGCGAGTAGTTTCTTTCTGTTCTCTATAGACTGGAGGTGTTTGAAGCTTAACCTTCTTATGTTTCTTGGAACTAGTCATGTCATATGAAAAATCTGGTTTTGACTGAATGACTGAATGATTTAGGAAAAATGGTTTTAGGGTCCTACAAAAGACCAAATTTTGAATGTCTCAGCAAATTTTGGAGCTCCTTATTTTTAAGAGGAGACAACAGTCTTAGACACAACCGATGATATGCATAGACGGTGATCTGCACAGATGGTGACTCCAGAGTGGAGATGGTAGAATGTTGTCAAGGCAACATGTTGAGATTCTGGATAGATTTTGGACTTCAATTTGATTTTGGATAAATTTGTTCGATGTCAAGAACCAATTTCAACACACTCAAACCAGAAAGATAACCAACATGTGTCTTAAAACAATCCAATAAGGGACAAAAAAACCTTGAGGGATACAAGAAAATGTGACTTTGGGGAACTTTGATACAATTGCAATATTTCATTTGTGTATGTTCAAGTGACTCTTTCAAGCCACTTATGTTTTTACTTGGTTTATCACAATGAAGACAATACACACAGTAGCTACCTTAGGGAATTGGATTCACATGAAATATTATAGGCCCATTTCTTGGTAGCCCTTTAGCTCACACAATAATGTCACCCCTAGAAGGGCGCCTGTGTTTTTACCTTTTGCTAGGTAATATTTCCGTGCTACGAAGATCTCTTTCGCAACACAAAAGCCTGGGACATGTATGATGGGAATCTTGGGGGGAGGATCTTCCCTCCCCTTGCACTATAATAAGTCACCATTCGGAGGTGAATCAGATAGGCTACTATTTTATAGTTTCTAATAAGATTCATGGCGTCCCCACAATCAGTTTGTATGGTGTGAGACACTTAATTCTCTAGTTCAACCATGCCAATATGATAAGGATATTCACTTAGCATGGACTACCATTGAACACAACCTGCCCAAGCTTGAAGGGATAAAGCAGACCTTTGGCTCACACCTTATTTCTATACTAGCTAAAGGGATTATTGGTTTGAGGTCATCCTCTAAAGGGGAAGCACACCCTCTATACATGCCTCTCTAGAAGCTAGATTAAGCTAAGCTTTTTCTTCACCCAAGTTCCATGAAGGTGAGGGGAGAGGATATAGCTATAGTTTAATCACAAAATCATGTAATTTAAGGGATCTATCTATTGACAAAATAGCTCAAAAAAAGTGTTGAAAAACACTTCTTCAAACACACCAAGAAGAGTTCATTTTCAAATTGAACCTAATTAAAGAAACTAAGTGTTTTCTACCTAAGAAAAAGACACAATAGTGTGATTAAACATGCAAATTGAATTCATTTCCCACATAGCAATGAGGAAAGCATATAAAAAAGTGTGTTTATTTGCTTTAAGTCATTCAAGATTTGTGAAGTTCATTCCCTTATGCATTCAAGATTTGTATGTGATTCATTTCTTTTAAACAACATTCATTCAAAGACTAATGATTAAACATACAAGTTCATTCCCAAAATCTGTTTAAAAATTCAAGGAAACCTACATGAAAAACTGATAGTAATTTTCTAGAGCCTTCAAATATGAAATGTTGCAAAAAATTAAAGGTCATAGGAAAATCACGCAGTCGGTGATCCATGTAGATGATGATCTACGCAGATGGTGATCTGCACAGACGCTGAGTTACTTGCACAGATGGCCAAGTAAAAATAGTCAGATTTTGTTATAAAAAAGACTTAACATACATAAATATTAAATTTTTCATCAATTTTAATAATATTTAACTCTGAAAAAACATCTCTCTTAGAAACCCGAGAGTTAAAAAGCTTAAAATCTAATGGAAAACCATCAGAGATGACAGTCTGTATGCGCAGATGACAAAGTATCATAGATGATGATTTGCATAGATGATATTCTGGAAACGCGGATGGCGGAATCAGAGCGTAGACAACTCTGCATAAATTTTTTCCAGAACTACAAAAAACACATGAAAATTGTTAGAAAATAGGGACGTGGGTCCCACCGAATGTGCCAAAATGTATGTGATAAAACCTACCTGCCAAACACCATCACTCAAACATGCAAACAACAAAGATTAGTCATTAGAAATCATAAACAATGTTAGCATATTTGAATGAAAGCTTAAAAGCATATGGGTTTACACCACAACCTCTGATGAGCCAAACAAGTGCACCCAAGCCTTGTTTATTTGATCTTAGAGATATTTGTGGGTGTGCTCTCCCAACACAATACTTAAATCCCACTAGATTGATGGATGGAAACTAGAATGCAAGCTAATGGAAACAATGAAAAGCTCAAGAACAAGTATGAGGAGCTTGTCTCAAGCCTTCATCAAATGATGAGAATGAATATGCAAAATCTATACTAATATTCTATGCAAGATCAAATGAAACTAAAACTAGATTCATTTCCATTATGCCTAAGATGTGATTTCTAGATTATCTAAGAACATAAACATGAAAATACACTATGAGATTTTAGCACTAAATTAACATGATAAGAATGCATAAATGAGAGATGATTTTCTCTTAGTAATGGCCTCTATAGAATTCTTGGAGGAGAGAGAGGTCTTGGATGAGGTGGAGCTCATATGGCATCCACATACGTGCCACATGAAGGACACATAATCCATGCAAGAGGCCCACTTTTCTCACACATGTGTGAGCAAATTTTGATGTGATGGGTCAAGGTGTACTTAAAGTACACATGTGAAGAATCTTGTAAGAGGTGTAAGAGTTTTGGTCTAATGAAACACTTTTAGAAAGTGTAAGAAGGTGTCATCATGGGTATAAGAAACCTTGTTGGCACCAAATTAGGATTATTTGGAAAAAGAAATTTTTGGAATTTTGCTCACACATGTGTGAGCAAATAATTAGGACTAATATGTGTAGGAATCAAGAAATTGGCCTAATTAACCTTAGTTAATTATTGAATATGTTTATTTGGTGAGATTGATGTGAGGTAGGGAAGGATCTAGGTTCAAATTATCTTAATCTTAAATTTAGATTAATCATAGTTTAGTAGAATTAAGTCATGTGGAGGAATAAATAAATTAAAAATTTATTTAAAAGAGATTAATGGGGGGTAATGTATATAAATAAGATTAAATACATTAAAGGGGTAGTATTTAAATTAAATTTAAATACTAAGGAAAGTGAATCATATTTAATTAAATAAATAGAAGAATATAAAAAATATAATTAATTAATTAAAATAATTTATAATGCTATGGGAATATTAATTAAATTAATATAACGACGATTTTAGACGTCTACAATAATGAGGATCAAGAAATTAATGAGATTGAAGCATTAATGGAAAGAAGATTGTAGAGAGGCAAAGGTAGATACAAATTTAAATTACCACTTGTATGTTTAAATTGTAAAGAGGTTGGAAAATTTTTTTCAAGATGTCCAAATAGAAGAAAAGATGACAGAAGTAATGACAGATCATATGAGAAGAAGTTTGATAGAGGTGATAATAGAGATTACCAAAGCAACCAACAATCTAACAAAAGAGTTACCAAAGACTAAAAGGAGAAAGGGAAGAAAGATTTTTAACTAGCTGAGAACAGAGTTGATGACACTAACATTGAATCAGAAGAAGACACTGAGATGGTATTTGTGGCCATGAAGGATGACTCAGATGAAGAAGGAGAAAGGTATGAAACTGCACTCATATCTAAGGTTAGTAAGAATGATGTCTAGATCATAGATAGTGGTTGCACTCACCACATGACTGGTGATAAGAAAAAGTTTGAGACTTTTGAAGACTATAATGGTGGTTCAGTAAGAATGGGTAATGACACACCTTGTCCAGTTGAAGGTAAATGAACTATAATGTTAAATAACCCGATCAAATGTGAAAATGATTACCAGGTAAAAGGACTGAATTATAATTTGTTAAGTGTTTCTCAGTTGAAAAATTTAGGTCACAGAGTAGCATTTGAAATAAGAAGGCAAAGATCTTCAATGAATCAGGAAGGTTGATCAGAACTGGTGAGCAGACAAAAGGTAACCTTTTCTATCTTGATGACATTAACACCACTTGTTTAATGGATAGAAATGAAGACATATGGTTGTGGAAAAAAATATTGTGTCATGTGAACTTTGATAATATGATAAAGATAAGAAACAAAAGGAATGTTAGAGGCTTACCGAGCATGACTAAGCCTGAGCATATCATGTACAAAAATTATAAAAAGGTAAGATGACAAAGTATAGTTTCAAGAGTAAAACCCATACATCTAATGCAATTCTAGAATTAGTCCATACTGATCTATGTGGACCCATGCAGATAAAGAGCTACTATGGAGATAGGTATTTCATTCTCCTTATTGATGATTATTCTAAAATGATGATAGTTATGTTTTTAAAAGATAAACCAGAAGCATTCAAGATGTTTAAATGGTATAAGGCTATGGTAGAGAAACAAAGTGAAAATAAATTGAAATGATTAAGGTCAGACAGAGGAGGGGAATTTACTTCAGATGAATTCAATAGCTATTACAATGAGCATGGAATTAAAAGACAATTTTTTGCACCAAGAACACCACAACAAAATGGAATTGCTGAGAGGAGAAATAGATTAATTGTTGACTGTGCAATAACATCGATGATTGAGAAAAGCATCACTCAAAATTTTTGGAGGGAAGCTGTCAGTACTGCTATATACACATTAAATAGAGTACAATTGAAGAAGGACACAAAGAAGACACCCTATGAGCTTTGGTATGGTCATACACCCAATGTAAGTTACTTCAGAATCTTTGGTAGTCAATGTTATATTTTTAAGGATGATAGAAATGGAAAAATTGACTCCAAAAGTGAAGAAGGAATCTTCCTAGGGTATTCAACCAAAAGAAAGGCTTATAAATGTCTTAACAAGTCATTTAACAAAATCATTGAAAGTGAAAATGTGAAAATAGATGAATTTGCAGAAAAGAATGATAAGGAAAGTAGAAGAGAACCAAAGGACTATAACAAGTTTGTTTATATAGAACCTGACACTCCACCTGAGCACTAATGTGTCACTCCCAAGAAACAGAACATTGCACCCGAGCATTAGGTTGCAATTACCAAAAAATTAGGAAAATCCTCAAGATGATGTTATGAACAATGAAGATCAGAATGAAGGTCAAGAAGCTGATCAAAATGATGAACATAGAGCTGAACTAAAACTTGCCAAGTATGTCAGAAGAAATCATCCATATGATCAAATCATAGGAGACAAGAAGGCTAGAATGAGAACAATAAGTAAGTCACTAAACACCAGATGTTTACTTTGTGA
Source organism: Thuja plicata (assembly GCA_018584345.1). Classification (NCBI taxonomy): domain Eukaryota; kingdom Viridiplantae; phylum Streptophyta; class Pinopsida; order Cupressales; family Cupressaceae; genus Thuja; species Thuja plicata. The sequence continues at coordinate 421,583 of MU224677.1, read as the reverse complement.
TTTTGAGCCTAAATCTATTTATAATGCACTTGAAAATGAGGAATGGGTCAGTGCTATGAATGAAGAAATAGAAAAAATAGAGAAGAACAATACATGGACACTAGTACCAAGACTAGATGACAAGAATGTCATCGGTACCAAATGGATATTTAGAAACAAGCTGAATGAGAATAGAGAAGTCACTAAAAACAAAGGCAGGTTAGTATGCAAGGGATATGCATAAGAAGAAGGTATTGATTATGGTGAAACCTTTGCACCCGTTGCTAGACTAGAATAAGTTAGAATATTACTTGTTTATGCTGCATTCAAAGGATTCAAGGCATACCAGATGGATGTCAAATTTGCATTCCTAAATGGAATACTTGAGGAAGAGGTATACATTGAGAAACCAGAAGGGTTTGTTGATTCAGAAAAGAGAAACATGGTATGTAGACAACAGAAAGCCTTGTATGGATTAAAACAAGCACCTAGATCCTGGTATGAAAGAATTCACTCCTATCTCATTAGAATTGAATTTGGAAGAACAAGTGAAAATAGCAATCTGTACTTAAAAGAAGATACCGATGGTAATATTCTGATTGCTGAAATTTTTGTTGATGATATTATTTTTGGGGGAAATGAAATGTTATGCAAGTCCTTTGCTAATGAAATGGGCAAATAATTTGAAATGTCTATGTTTGGGGAGATCAAATTCTTTCTTGGTCTAGAGATTCTTCAAAAAGATGCAAGCATATATATATATCACTCAGTCCAAATACATCAAGGAAGTGCTAAATATATTCAAGATGGAAGATTCCAAACCAGCTGGAACACCTATGGCTACCAGATGTAAGCTGACAAAAGAAGACAAATCTAATGAGGTAAATCAAACCTTGTATAGATCTATGATTGGAAAACTAATTTATGTTATTCATACTAGACCAGATATAGCACATGCAGTGGGAATAGTTGTAAGATTCTCTGCTAATCCCAAAGAATCACATATGACTGCTGTCAAGAGAATTTTGAGATATCTGAAGAACACCGAGGACTATGTCTTATGGTATAAAATAGAAGAAAAATTTGAGATACAAGTCTATATAGATGTTGATTGGGATGGATAAATTGATGACCAAAAGAGCACAACTGAAGGAGCATTTTTCATGGGTGATAGACTTGTCACATGGATAAGAAAGAAGCAAGGATGCATCTCTCAGTCTACTACAGAAGCAGAATATGTGGTTGTTGCTACAAATTTCTCCAATATTGCATGGATTAAACAGTTACTAGAAGTTATGAATATGAAGACTCTTGAACCAGTAATTATCTACTATAATAATACCAGTGCAATTAACATTTCTAAGAATCCAATCATGCATGCTAAGACTAAGAATATTGCTATCAAATATCACTATCTAAGAGAACAAGTGCAAGGAAAGGAGGTGATACTAGAATATGTTCAATCAAAGGAACAATTAGCTGATATATTCACCAAGCCATTACTGAATGATACATTTGAGTACCTGAGATAGAGACTAGGGGTACAACTCTTGTTTATCAGTCAGCAAGCACAAAGATGGAAAGCAACAGATACATTTGTACATAGCAAGATACATATCTGCACTGAACATGAGAGACATTGTATTGCTGATAGATAGGGAAATTCAAGGAATATATTATGTAAAGGGATGGAAGATGATATAAAAAGGGATTTTGTTTGGCATTGTTGTCAAAAGGAGAGATTATCTCATTATCATAAAGGTATCACAAAGGAAGATATTATCTCACCATCATAAATGAGAGATATAAGGAATCACAAGGGAGAGATTATCTCCTCCATCAGAAAATATTATATCATTATCCATAAACTAAAGTTATTGAGAATCAAAAGAAAGAGTTAATCAATATTCTAAGGGAGAGAAATTGATCACATATGAAATATCCATCTAAGGGAGAGAAGTAACAAAGGGAGAGAGTTCATATAAAGATATGAATCAATGTTGTTAAAGGAAAAATAGATTATCAAGAAGATGAGAAGTCAAGGAAGAACACATATCATAAAAGAGACAAAAGATGCTACATCTATCCAGTGAAGGGATTGAAGATTGAAGACAACCACTCTGCAAGAAACAAATCTAAGCTATTTGATCTTACCAAAAGCTAGACATTTGTAATAGTTACAATAGAAAGCTTGATGAAACTGTATATTTCATATTGTATTAGTGATAGTATAGTATGATAATGAAGTATGTTGCCATCAATGCCAAAGGGAGAGATTGGTGACATGTAACTGATTAAATGTTTGAAGATGTTAAGTTGACCACTGAAATGTAGAAAGATAATGGAAGACATTAAATTAGTTAATGGATTGTATTGTCATTGATGTCAAATTGATATAATCTAATTAGTTATATTCAAAGTGTTAAAGACTTCAGAGAATCAGAGAGATAAAGATTTTACTTTCAGTAATGCATAAAATAAAAGAATTCAATAAATGACTTCAAACACCAATGGTTAGTGGAACCTGATGGACATAGATCACCGAAAGTCAATTCATAGTGATTCTCAAGCAAGAAAACTGACTAGCATTACCGACGAGCAGAATCAAGCATAACCGACGGCTAGGAACATAGTGTAAACTGACAGAGAAGCCCAAGGAGAACTGGAGTGTTGACCGAAGCTTAAACACCCAAAATAACTAAAGTTCAGAAATAAAAAAATATCTAGTTGGAAGAGCTAAATATAGACTTAACTAGTAGTTATCATTGTTTTTGTCGACAAGATAAATCCAGAGATAAGTAAAGGATTTAAAGTTGTTTTTTCCAGTTGGCAAGAAGATCTCTACAAGGTAAAATAAGAGTTTTTCTTTAAATCTAGTTGGCTCAAATTGTGGATCATGCCAAGATCAAGAAAATTAAAAACCTAACAATGGTGAAATCATGTCTACATAGAGACAACTTAATTCATTATGAATTAAGGGGAGTGAATGAAAAAGAGGATACTGAAGAGAAATTGATGAAGAAAAAATTCATACAGTCCTGATCAATCAAGCTAAGGAAAGAGCTAAGCAGTTCTACAAACACCGAGAAATAGAGCATAGCACCACCGAGAAGAACAACAATGGAGTAAAGGTATTAAAAGGACATATTGATAAAATTATTTTTATGAGCTTATAATAGATCTGAAAATCTGCAAGTACAAGTTGTATATGTGAATAGATCATACTATTTCAGTTTAACCATTGTTATGGAAATTATCTTAACCCAACAAGATTTAAAGATCATTTCTATCTTGAGATACATCCTAAGGAGTATCAAAAAGTTTGATCATGAAGATAGCATGAGATGCCAGATACCTATTGAAAGGCAAAGTGACTGTTTGATCAAGAAAGGTAGCCTAGAGATTCTTGATATCAAGTGACAGACTAAAATTTTAAATCCTCTAACAAGGTCACACCTAATAGTGTGTTTGTAACCTTTAATAGGGTTGGCTCTTCACCGACCTCACTTCATAAGAGTGAAAATTTTGGGTTACCGGTTCCAAGTGGTTTTTCCCTTAACAGGGTTTCCACATTAAAAATCCATGTTTTAATGTGTTTATGAGTCATGAATTTAGTGTTTTGCATTACACATAGCTTAACTGGATTGATTGGTATACTCTAGATAATTTAGTGTCTTTCAGTAAATTAACAGACTGCTATTCGGTAAACATACATTAAGAGGTTTAACAAAGCATTCCGAGTAGCAGTAATTTAATAAGAACATTTGGAGGCATTCATCTTATATGACTGAAGATAACTAGAGGCTTAATATTGTGATACCTAAGTTTTTGGGTTGATTAATTGGAATATTTTTGAGGCCACTGATTAACTTGCCCCTCTCAGTTATTACTAGCAAAACTTAAGATGGAATATTTTCAATTGCTAGAAAATGAGGATAAGAGAATATCAAGATTAACAAATATAGTTCAAAAAGAGATCAGGGAATCAAGAAAATATTTTTAGAGTATCAAGAAAATACTTTTAAATCAAAGGGATAGAGAAAAGGGATACTTTTAAATATTTTTTGAGTAATATTTCAATGATAGTTTAAATCAAAGGGATAGAGAAAAATTCTTTTCAGTTTGAAAGGAGGAGGATGAAAAGGCAAATCAAATTGTAGAGAGGGACACGTGTCATTAACATATCAAATATGGAGTTCTTCTTCATCTATATAGTCTTTTCTACTTTCATTTGAAGGGTTTCCAACTTCTAGTTTCAGAATTGTAATTTATTGTATAAGATAGCTAATAGGCTCTAGTTTTCTTCAAGTTTTTAGTCTTAGAATTTTGTATTTAGTCTTATGGTATTGGAAATAAAGCTAGTTTGTAATTTAGGAGTAGAATATGTTGCAATGTATCTTGAGTTGTATGAGGCTTGTTTGAAATCATAAATATAAAGGATATCTATGATTTTCATTTCACATTTCTTGTAATGAGTTTTCAGATGATCACATATGTTCAAGGATTATATTGAAATGGTTTTTAGTTGATTGGTGGAGAATTTTGTAATACAATTCAATATCAATAAGAATGTTATGAGTATATTTCATGAGAGATCTTATTGTTTTAATACAACGATGGTGTGAAGATAATTGGTTATGTGTTTTTGTTGTTGTCTTAAGTGATTATTTTATTTTAACTCTGTAAATGGATAAGCGACTAGTCTAATATGTTTTTATTTGTTCAAATCCTAGAAGGATCCAACAATAAAAAATAAATTACTTTACTTTCTCATGTAGGAGTAGGTTTAATATAGTTTTATTCTCAACAATGTTAAATGCAAGTGGGATTATAAATGAGATTGGTGAAATTCAAAAAATATCCATTATCTATTAATATGAGAACTATCCACTGTTAGAGGTCTGTAGTTGTTGTGTGGGATGAGTTCATGATATTTTTCATACCTGCAAATAGGAATACCCTCCTGAGTCTTGTGGATCTCAAAGTGAAGAAAGTGTGTATATCAATTTTGTGTTACATTTTCCTGTCTTTATTATGTGGATGGGGTTGAACATGTGGCCTAGATTATCAATCTCATGGTCTAGGTTTTTATGATTTCTCTTAGGATTGAAGGTAGAAAGAATTTTTTTTGATATGTTCATCCATCCTGTAGTGTGAGAGTGAATTTCAAATGGAATAATTTGGAGAAGGGTTGAATCAAAGTATATTTTTATGGGGCATTGAGAGGAAACCTTAGACCATGGGGTGCAAGGTGTGTGGCTTGTAATGAATAAGGAAAAATCATTACTTTTGAAGAACATAAATTGGATGATGGAAACAAAATGATGTGAAGGATAAGTGTTAGTAATAACTGAGAGGGGGGGGGGGTGAATTAGTGGCCTCAAAAATTTATCCTTTAAACTTTAATCCACCAATCAATACACCTCAGATTATTAAGTCCCTACAAGATGTATGCCTTTGAAATACTTGAAATAAATAATTGTCTGTTGGTTTACCTTGTCTGTCCTTATTCTCCTTGATTATCGATAAGTAGTAAAACTTATTTACAGATACTCAGTAAATATGCAGAGTATAAAAATCAATCCAGAAATGCATATGTGAAATGTAAAACAATAAAGTAATAAACCATACACATATAACACATGGATTTTAACATGGAAACCTTGTTAAGGAAAAAACCACTGGGATTGGTACCCCAAATTTTCACTCTTCTGAAGTGAGCCATGTTAGGAGCCAACTCTGTTAAAGGTTACAAACACACTGTTAAGTGCGACCTTGTTAGAGGATTTTTATACATAGGTTGTCACTTAGTATCTGGTATCTATGCTACCATCCTTGAATCAACCTTTAGACTTTCAATAGGCTTTATGCTAATCTTACTACCATCCTTAAATCAACCTCCTTCTTAGACTATCAATAGGCTTTAGGTAAGACCGATGCTACTCTCATGAGTCAACCTTTTTGGTAATCTATTAGGATATACCTAAATTATAGAAGACTGTTAAGTCCTTCTCTGTTAAGAGACTTAATACTCCAATGGTTAAACTGAAACACAATGACCTGTTTCTAATGCAACTTTGAATTGCAGATATTTAGATCTATTTAAGTACAATACCTTTCTGATCAATGTATCAATTCAATTCCTTTATAATTCACACTTTCTGCTCTGTGATTCTATGCTTCACTATGTGTCGGTATCTACAGAATTATTTAGCTCTCCCTTAGCTTGATTGATCAGGCATGTATGAAGTTTATCCTTCACCAGTTTCTCTTTAGCATCTTCTTTCAATTCACTCCCCCATGTATTTGATTGCTTGTGGAAATAAATTATGCTTGTCTCTTATATAGACATGATATTCCTTAATTCTTGATTCTTGATTCTTGGCGTGAAAAACAATCCAGCCAAATTGATTTACGGCTTTAACTCCTAATTTATCTCATAGTTATCTTCTTTCCAACTGTATAAATCATCTTTAAATCACTTACTTAACTATGGTCGAATAAAACACCAGGTAAGTCTATCCTTAAGCTCTGCCAGCTAGATATTTTGTCATGTTTTGATCTCTCTATTTTGTCGGTCAATTCTACAGTTCATCACCGGTGACAACTGCCAGTTCCATCGGTACAACTTTGGTTAGCTTTGAGATCTCCATCCATCAGGCATCATAGGATTTTGTTCATTGGGCAACTCTATTTTCATCTTGTCAGGCATGCTAAGATTTTGCTTGGTTGGGAAACACTGTCTTCTACTCGTTGGGCGTCATTGTGACTTTATCTCTGTCTTTACCGATGGTGTGCACTCTGTTGGTGTGGTTTGTCACTTAGTGAATACTTGACTTTTATGCATTTCTTAAAGCATAGCCTCTATTACATTGATTCTCTAAAGTCCTTGGCATTATGAATATGACCATATAGATCATATCAAGTTGACATCAATGACAATACAAATCATTAACTGATTTAATGTCTTGCATCATTTTCAAATTAACATTGTCAAATATTCAATCAGTTACATGTCATCAATCTCTCCCTTTGGCATTGATGGCAACATGCTATATTATCACACTATACTATTTCTAATACAACATGAAATACAATTGTTGAGATTCATCAAATTACCAAACAGTCTATTTTAATAACTGATAGAAATGTTTGACCATCGGTAAGCTCTATATTAGCTTAGATTTGATTCTTGTAGCTTTCTTGTGTTTCTTCTTTTGACGTGTTGTGTCCTCTTTTTGTGTTAATTTCTCTCTCTTGACTGTTCTTCTTCTTTGATGTCTCTGTCTTTTGTATGCAACTTTTATACAAATTCTCTCCCTATGGATACGATGTCTTCCTATTTGGAGTAATCTGATAATGAATATTTTATGATGATAATATGGATACATTCTCTCCCTTTGACGACAATTCCAAACAAATATTTTTTTTAACAAATATCTGACATTCTGTCAAACAATATCTTCTATCCATAATATATTCCTTTAATTTCCCTTATCCATCATCAATATAGCAATATGTTCCAGTGGTCGGTTCTGATATATACCTTTTTGTATATTGATGTAGCTTTGAAGTTCATCTTCTGCTTGCATCAATCATGAATGATATTTTGATAATATATGGCTGATGCAGCTTTCAGTCCTTTTACTGACTGGTAGACATGGGTTTTACCCCTAGTCTTTTTCTCAGGTACTCAAATGTATCCTTGGGTAGTGGCTTGGTGAAGATATTAGCCAATTGTTCTTTTGATTGCACATAT
>MU224677.1:352014-378526 GCA_018584345.1 Thuja plicata | reverse complement strand
CATAACAATACTAAAAACTCTAATATCAAAATGAGAAGGAGAGGTCTCCTTTTAAAGGAAAGTGAACGATTGAGATTAAGAGGCAAAAATCAAAGGCTATGATTAAGAGGCAAAAACCCACCACTTAAAAAGATGTGAGGAAAAAATGAATTTTTATTTAATTTTTAATTTAATTCATTTCCTTTTTCATTTAATTTATTTCTTTTTTCAACAAATAAAGTGCTTTAAGTGGGGATTTTTATTTATTTAATTAAAAGAGGGGTTTTTCTTTCAACTAAATAAATTAGAAGAATTTTATTTAATTAAATGGGGGAAATTGAATTTAATTAAATAAGAAGAATTTTATTTAATTAAAAGGGAGGTTAAATCTTTTAATTAAATAAGAAGAATTTTATTTAATTAAAAGAGAGATTAAATCTTTTAATTAAATAAAAATGATCAAACCTTAGGAAATATTGAAATAATTGAATTAATTACAATTTGATTAAGGAAATTAATTTGAATTGAAAATGTTCCAAAGCATTGATTCAGGAAATTTGATAAATGATAAAATGATAAATGGGGCCCAAAGTCTAGGTGACTATTTTAGCGTGCATACAACATGATACCCATGAAGCCAAGATGGGCCCGAGGGCATTTAGGAGGTATAAGGAGGTTATTCAGGACAACATCTTGTAAAGATGGTCCTTATCAAGTCCATGTGAGGTTTGTGTATTCTATGTGTATTATTGGCTTTCTCCTTCAGTGAGGTCTACCACTACCCCTGTTTCTCGAATGTCTCTTGGAGATACTTCCTCTTGTTCATCCTGATGTTGGGAAGTTTTCTTGTGTTTGAGTCTCTATTTCATTTCCTGCTTGTTGGGTGTTTTCTATTTGTAACCCGTTCCAGATTGGATCCCCAAGCTCGGGGGTGGTCTTGTAAAGGCCTAAGTTGTGTGGTGAGCATCCATGGTTAACTCCCTTTTTTCAGGTTTAGCTAGATGGAGGAGCTTACAAGATTACCCTTATGGACAGATGTGGACAACTGTAAAATGTTCATTTGTAGACCTCATGTCAAAGAGGATTTTAAAACTTTTGATGGTGGATTTCCTATAGCCTTGTAACCTATATTGTTTTAAAGCTTTTGCAAGTTTGTATGAGAACTTTTAAGGAGGTTTGAAGCCTAATAATGTTTTGTAATCCTAATATCATTATTGTAATATGGATGAATCAATGGGAAGTTTATTAAATTTAGAGTTAAGAATAGAAGCTTGGTAAATCTTTACGTAAGTTTTAGAGGTTTATATATTGTAGAAGAATCCTAGTTGTAAATTAATTTCATTGTGATTTCATTTATGTTTTTTGTAGAATTCTGGAAAATTATGTCAAAAAAAATTTATGCTCGAATTTGATATTTTATTTTACCATTACGATTAGCATAAATTATAGAACTCAACCATGTATTTAATTTTAAAAAAATATTTTTTTGTATGCTCCCTATTTTTAGATATACAGAGATTTTCATGTTTTTCACCAGTCTTAAAAAAAAGAAAAAATTATATATATATATATATATATGTTAGTTTCTAATAAATTCAAATTCTATTAGTAAAGTCATTTAAATTAAACAAATTAATTATAATCTTTTAAGCGCATGGCGCTGTGGGAGGATTTTTATTTTAAAAAAAAAAAGTTATGTTATGGGCGGGGAGGGCCGAGCCCTTCCCCGACCCTCGCAGCAGAGCGGGCCGCGTAGGCGTAGCCCCCACCTCGCTGTGTAACCACAGTGGGTGGTGCGGCATCGGCCGTAGCCGACCGCCCACCACTGTGGGAACACAGTGGCGTGGAGGGCACCGCTCCATCGGCTCCCCACCCACGAACACCGCTTTCCTCCACCCCCACTGTTTCCTCCGCCCCACGCGGGTTTCAGACCGCCGCTCCTCTTCGCCGCCCTCTGGGTTTTTTTTTTTAAACTCGCGGTTTCATTTCGGCCGCCGCCTTCACTAGAATACTTTGATTTAAATTTATTTTGTTATACTAGAATTGTTTAGTTTTAGGGTTGAAGTGTTTTTTTTTCTTTGTTTGCCATTAGTTTTTTTTTAAAAAAAAAATCTAAAGTTTATTTATGTTAGGATAGATTTCTTTTAGTAATTCTTTAGTTAGGATGTATAGATTTAAATCAAATGGATAGAAAAGTATAGTTTTTTTTTATATGTTACAATAAGATATTAGTTGAAATTTTTAATTGGATTGAATAAAATTATACGAAGAATTGTTTTAGAAATATATTATTTAGATTTAATTTTACGTTATATAATTAGATAGTTAGTGAACCTCTTGTTTTAACAGTAAATGATCATTTTTTTAAAAAATTTATAGATTTACCTTTTAAAATCCTTATGGGGAAAAATATTTGTTGATAATTTAATATTTAAATGCAAGTTTTAGAATGTTAATTATCTAATTAAATTATTCACTTAAAAAATAATAATAACCTAGTTAACGTTTTATAGTTTTTGGGGTCATTAAAACCCCTCCTCTTCACAATTTGCACCTATTAAGGGTATTACCGATACCGTTGACTAGCGTCATGCACGGTTGACTTTTGGGTCAACCATGGTCAAACCCCTCTCCGACCAACTCAATTTTCATACCAGGTGATCCCTAAACTCTCTGGACCCCTAGATTCCAGTTTCATGCCTTTTGGAGATAGTTGACTTTTTGGTCAACATGGGTTGACTTTTTGGTCAACTACCTTAATTTGCATGCCTATGACTTCCATAGTACTTAGTAGGCCCTAGTGACCCTCCTTCACGTATTTTGAGGAATGGTTGACTTTTGGTCAACCCTAGTTGACTTTAGTCATACTGTCTCAATTTGCATGTACAAGTCTTCCTTAGGGTCTAGCGAACCCTAGTTTGTACCATTCTCTTATTTCAGAGTATAGTTGACTTTTGGTCAACTCTAGTTGATTTTTGGTCAACTACCTCATTTTGCGTGCAGATCTAGTTTAGAGCTTTAGGCATCCTTTAGGATAGTTGTGAAAGCTATTCCTCTCCTTGTAACCTTTCTAGATCCGTTTATCCCTTTGCACCATTTAGCATGCACTTGTTACCCTTGTGTTTGTTTGGGTATCCTGTTTGAGTGCATTTTTAAAAAAAAAATTGTTCGTGTGTTTTTGCCCAACTTTTGGGCATGACATTGTACTCCTCTAATCATAATAAGACTCAAGTAATGATCACATCTCCCAATATTATAACCATCTCAAGCGCTACTCAAAACTGTTACCATCTTCCTTCTCACCAATCATAACACTTACCTTATTTGCTTCACCTTTACATCCTGTCAATCAGTTAGGGTCACCTATGTACCAAAATTAATAGAATTGATAAGTTGTCAACAATGAAAAACTTAAACTCATCATTTCCTACCAAAATTCATCATAATTCCAACAATCTCCCCCTTTGGCACTGATGGAAAAACATATACCAAAACATATACAAAAAATATGTAATATAATTATCTGTTGTATATCGATCACTGTCTTAACTGTATTTTCACCATACCAATCATATACTGATTACTCCCCCTTTCACTAAACTTTTACAAATTACTCCCCCTTTCACTAAAATTTTACAAATTACTCCCCCTTTGACAACAATGAAAAAGGTACAAAACTTAGCTTTAAAAAGAGAAGCTTACCAATCACAGTCTTGCAAAAACATCTCTAGAATTTTCTTTTGTAGTATCTAATGAATTCTACAATGATTTTTGCAAATGTATAATGCCTCAACTAAAAGATTTACATATTCAATAGGTAATTTAGGATTTAGTAAGATTAAGGCTTGCTCCATCATTTCTCTATCTTTCCTCAAAGCTTCTCTCCATCTCACCTTAATCTTCTTGTATAGTGAATTGGGTATAGTCTTGTGTAACTCACTAAGTCCTCTACAAAACTTATTCAAAATGTTAACAAAAACATCTTTGATATTCTGTTTATCTGCATCATCAAAGTTCTCATAGCATCTATTTGTTTTAGTTACAATATAGTACTCCTTAATACTCTCTGAAATAGTATCTTCTATCAAAACTCTAAAAGTTTAAGGATTAAATGACTTCTCATTTGTCATACCAAAAAATCTAGATTTCTTTCCACTTTCCTTTAATTCTCCTTGATCCTTATCTGAATCAATTTTAGGTTCATGTTCTTCAGTAGTCTAGACTTCCTTTTTATTTTTTTTGTAGATCTTCTTTGTAACCTTGAGTCATTATTTTCTTCCTCTTATAAGTCCTTTTAAATGTCTCAGGTGTCTTTTCTACTTCCTTCTTCTTTTCTTACGATATGGAACTCCTAGTTGTTCTACTTGTAGCCTTATAGATTGTAGGAGTAACAAACTCTACATCAAATTTCTCTGTTGCAACAAAAAAAATTTCTTCTTGTTTAATTTCAAATTTCTTCCTGATCTCACTGATCATCTGCTTTTTAATACCACTTTATTTAGCTAAGCCATCAACTTTTTTCCTCACTGTTCTCTCTATCACAGGTGCAATGAATTATGAATGAATTTTTAAATAGGTCTCTTCATAGGTACCAAATATAGGTTTAGTGGCATCAATTAGTTTGGATAATAACTCATCAGCATGAAGTTTCACAATATCACCATCAACTTCATAACCCATCAGTAAAGCTCAAGATGTTCTTGGTTGTACCACCTACAACATGCATGTATCGGTATCCATAGTGAAACATATATCATTTTTGTATTTCTCTACTATACTGGTTGGGATACATTCCCTCTCATGCATTCATTTATGAAAATACTTAAAATAACCCCACATACCACTATTGAAGTTATTTCCTAACATCCTTATGCATTTATTGATTTGCACTATTGTAGGTCTATCGGTTGACCATTGAATCTGACCAATTCCAGGAAAATGATTTTGAAAATAGAATAATATACATACCAGTAGTAAACCATACTTGAATTTCTATTTCTTGTCTTTCTTGATTATTTCCATGTTCACAAAGAATTGGCCTCTCATAGCCTCACAAATGTTGTATTGAGCATTTTCCTTAATCATCTAATAGGCTACATGTATGCCTCCACTGGTCACACTGTTCAATTGGATCTACTGATATCGATCACCATTGAAGAAAACTTCACTTCAACATCTTCAATTTCATTAATAGTCATAACACATTGATCTTTCTTAGACTTAGTAAGACAAGTGACCTCTCCAGCTAGAATAATTCTTAAAATAGGTACATTACCAGTCACACACAATCCATTCACTACTTGGATAATTTACTTGGTAATCTTGAGTGGTCTGTCCAACCATAGAAAATGATCATAGACTTGACTCAGAACATATCTAATCCAATCAGTTCTAAAATCATCAGGTAGTTCAATAATATATGCAAAACCCTTATCTGTCAAATGCTTGTGCTCATCCTTCAAATTATCTCCATGACATAGTAGATAAAATGCATCGACTATGATATTATATCCAAGATCTTCAAAATTTTAATGAATAAAGGATCTCACATCTTCATTCAATAGTACACCATGAGGTATTGAAGATAGGGCACCAAAAAGATCATTCTCTGCCACCTTCAAAGGATGTAACGTGAAAATAAGTCTTGGTTGATTAGTGATCTTAACTAACACAGGTGTGTCCATGATGCTAATAATTATATCTTCTCAATGAAATCTTTGCAACATAGAGACACAACTTCATCTTGTTACAAGGGTTCCTCACACACCACTTCACTTCAAGCACGAAAACACAATCTCCAATCCAAAATCACTTAGGAATCACTTAGCTTATGCTCGTAAATGCACTTCCTTGCTTGTAGAGTGTAAAGTGATAAATGAAATTCACTTTTTCCTTTATAACATCTCAATTCCAAGTAATAAATGTAAATGGTCAAATAGTAACCTTAACCAGTCACAATGGTCAGAAACATAAAATTCACTATGTCATAATAAAAAACATTATGTGGTTGCATAGAATCTTATGTAATACATTTTACCTCATCAGACATCATTAGACATCCAAATATGTTGATATATATCTTACCACACATACAAACTTAGGGGATAGGTTATAGATTTTACTTTTTTTTATCGCCCTAAGCCAATTTCTTTGACTTATTCAGATGATGAAGTATCCACATTACCCAATGTAGTGGAGTTCTTTGTCATTTCAAAATACTTTAATTATCCTTTTTTTACCCATGTATCCTTCATTTGCTTCTTAATTTCTTAATTTCTTTGTCATTTCAAAATACTTTAATTATCCTTTCTTTACCCATGTATCCTTCATCTGCTTCTTAATTTCTTCAATATCTACAATATTCTTGCCTTTATCATTATCAGGCCTACTCAACGATTGACCTCCATTTTTATTCATCTTCACTCTATAAGACCTAGCAATATGTCCAATATTATTGCAATTGAAACATGTCATACCCATTTTCCTCCATGGTCCATCATTTCCTCTACCAGTTCTCATTCTGCAATTCACTATTGTATGTCCAAAGTTGTGACAGACATAATAGGTAACATTGAATTGTCTCTTCCTTTGATAAGGACTTCTTCAGTTCATAGATGAGCTTACATTGTTGATTCTAGCCTTGCACTCATTATCCTTATAACCATACTTGTTACAGTAATAACAATTACCTTGAAAAGTATTCAATCTTGCATTGTAACCAACTGATCTACCAAGAGAATTTGAAAACCTAAGAATATATAGACTAGGTTTAGACCAAAAAACATTAGCACTGTGTCCTTCCTTGTGACAATTGAAACTTACTATTCTATAATTCCTCTTACCAGGTTTGTTGTTTTTCACCTTGGGTGCAGTCTTCTCTTCTTCATGAATTTCCTTAGTACTAGATGACTCAACAAATTCAAATTTGTAAAAACCTATTCCTTGTCTTTCACCATGTCTCATTTATTTTGAGAGTTGTTCATCAAGTTTAGCAGAAATATTGTTGAACTTATTCAACAGGTCATTATCACTCTTAAAATTTTCTTTCAGCTTTGCATTCTCATCTCTCAGATGTTCATTCTCACCTATGACATTAAAATTTTATTTATTAGTCTCATATATATATTCCTTCAATGTAGCAATTTCTTGCTCAGATTTGAAAATTTCATCCACCTTAGCTTCTAGGGTTTCATCTTTGGCTTTTAGTGAATCCTCAACAACTTTCTTGGCTTATTTTGCAGCTCTCCTTGCTTCTAGCTCTTCACCCATTCTTAATGATATTTTTTTCCAACTCCTTTTGCATGTTTTTCTTTTCTAGATTCATCTTTTCAAGCATCTTGTGCATTTCCTTGTTAGAATCAAATGAAGTTGTATCAAAATTTAAGGAATTCAAAGCCTTAGTTGAAAAAATGTTTGAGAAAAGAATGAAAACCTTAAGGTCTGATAATGTGGGAGAATACATCTCTGATAAATTTAAAGAATTTTGTAATTCAACTAGGATTAAGAGGGAGTACATAGTTCCTTATAACCCTTAACAAAATGGGGTAGCTGAAAGGAAAAATAGAACTATAGTAGAAGCAGGAAAAACTATGATGCATTATCAAAACCTTTATACCTCATTTTGGGTTGAAAAACTCCTACACAACTGTTTATACCCAAAATATATGTCCTCACTCTATTCTAGAAAATAAAACTCCTAAAGAAGCATTCATTGGGATTAAACCTGACATAATCCATCTTAGGATATTTGGTTGTGATGAACAATAACTGATTGAATGTTTGAATATGTTAAGTTGATGATCACCAAAATGCAGAAAGATAATGCAAGACATAAAATTAGTTAATGGATTGTATTTTCATTGTTGTCAACTTGATATAATTTGATTAGTTATACACAACATGTTAAAGACTTCAGAGAACCAAAAAGATAAAGGTTATGCTATCAGTAATGCATAAAATTTTAGTATTCATAAAATAACAACAAACACCAATGGACAAGTGCACACCGATGGATAGAGAACCCTGAGAGAAAAGTCATAGTGATGCCTGAGCAAGAAAACTGACAAGCATTATCGATAGATAGAACCAAATCATTACTGACGAAGAGAACTTCACAGTGTTAATCGACAAAAAGACAACCCCGATGGAGATACCCGAGAACTAAAGTGTTAACCGAAGCTAACAAAGAGCTAAAACACCAAGAAGAACTAAAGTTCAGAAATGACAAAAGACTTAGCTGGAAAGAGCTAAAGAAGGAGTTAACTAGTTTTTAATATTGTTTTCATCGACAAGTTAGAAGCCAGAGATAAGAGAGAGTTTTAAAGTAGTTTTATTATTGTCCAGGAGAGATCTACAAGATAAAACAAGAGCAAAGATTTAAAGCAAGATCACCTAGAATTGTCGATCATGCCAAGAACAAGAAAGTCAAGAACCTAGAAATGGTTGAATTATGTCTATAAAGAGACAAACTAATTCATTATGAATTAGGGGAGTGAATAGAGAAGAGGATATTGAAGAAAAATAGACGAAGATCCACTTCAATTAGACATGATCAATCAAGCTGAAGAACAGAGTGAATTCTGTAGACACTGAGAAACAAAGCACATTATCATCAAGCAGTTTTAAGTGGAGTGAAGGTATTGAAAATATACATTGATAAGAAAGGTATAATGATCTTACAATAGATCTGAAAATATGCAAGTCTATAGTTGTATATGTGAACATATCATTTACTATTTCAATTTAACCATTGGATCATAAAGTCTCTTAACCGAGTAGGACTTAACAATCATTTCTATATTGAGATACATCCCAAGGAGTATCAAAATTTTTTATCATGAAGATAGCATGAGATGCCAGATACCAATTGACAAACTAAACTAGGTTTGGTCATAAAGGTAGCATAGAGATGCCAGATATCAAGTGAAAAACTATCCTATTTAAATCCTCTAACAAGGTCACACCTAACAGTGTGTTTTTAACCTTTAACAAGGTTGGCTCTTCACTGAGCTCACTTTAGAAGAGTGAAAATTTTGGGTTACCAGTCCCAAGTGGTTTTTCCCTTAACAAGGTTTCCACATTAAAAATACATGTGTCAATGTGTTTATGAGTCATTACTTTAGTGTTTTGCATTACACATAACTAAATCTAGATTGATCAGTATACACTAAGTAATTTACTATATTTTGGTAAATGAAAGACTGCTAATCGGTAAATAGTAAGAATAAGGATTAAACAATGAAATTCGAGCAGTAGTTATTTGTTAAGATTATTTCAAGGCATTCATCTTGTAGGAATAAAGATAACTAGAGGCTTAATATTGTGGAACTAAATTTTTAGGCTGATTTATAGGAATATTTTTGAGGCCACTGATTCAACTCCCCTTTTAGTTATTCTAATAATTGGTATCCCATCTTGTGTTCTTAGAAAGGGAGTTTAATAGCTCAAGCAAAAGATCACAAGATGAGCAAATGAGATGTGCCCAAGTTGAACAAAGATAACTTTGCATCATGGAAAAGAAGAATAAGACTCCACCTATCAGGTATTGGTAATGATGTTAGTCAACCCCTAGATACTGAATATGTGTTTCTTGCAGGACTGCATGATGATAGATCTTGCTTCCTCACTCTCTGATGCTAAGTTTGAAGATGTCAAAATCTACACCTCTGCAAAGAAAATGTGGGATAAATTGAAGCTGGTACATGGAGGAGATGCTAATGTACTAAGAGCTAAGGTAGAAAGCCTAAGAGGTAGGTTTAATGATAACCTAAGGATAAAAGAAGGAGAAAATATCACTTAGTATAGCTGCAGAATCAAAGAGGTGGTCAATGCTATCTAAGGAGTTGGAGGTGTACTTGAAGAAGAGACATTGGTAAGTAAAATCCTAAGAACCTAACTATCTTTATATTCTATTAGAGTATCTGCTATTCAAGAAATGAGAGTAGTAGAAAACAATACTCTTACTCAAGATAGTCTGATTGGTAGACTGATTTCATTTGAGATGAATAAATTTGATAATAGTGTCTTACCATCTATAGAATCTAAATTCAAATCTTCTTTGAAAATAAGTAAATCAAGTCATAAACTCAGTATGAGGAATGATAGTGATGATCAAGATCTTGATGAGATTGAAGCCCTAATAGAAAGAAGAGTGTAGAGAGGCAAAGGTAGATACAAAGGTAAATTACCACTTGTATGTTTTAATTGTAAAGAGGTTGGACACTTTGCTACAAGATGTCCCAATAGAAGAAAAGATGACAAAAGTAATGACAGATCATATGAAATGAAGTTTGACCAAGGTGATAATAGAGATTACCAAAGAAAATGACAATCTGACAGAATAGATACCCAAGACTACAAGGACAAAGGGATGAAATCTTGTTACCTGGCTAAGAATAGAGCTAGAGACACTGAAACTAAATCTGAGAAAGACATTGAGATGGTATTTGTAGCCACGAAGGATGATTCAAATGAAGAATAAAGGTATGTAGAAACTGCACTTATATCTAAGGTTAGTAAGAATGATGTCTAGATCATAGATAGTGGCTACACTCACCACATGACCGGTGATAAAAAAAAAAATTGAAACTTTTGAGTACTATAATATTGGATCAGTAAGAATGGGTAATGACACACCTTGTCCAGTTGAAGGTAAAGGAACCATAATGCTAAATAATCTGATCAAATGTGAAAATTCATACTGGGTAAAAGGACTTAATTATAATCTATTGAGTGTTTTATAGCTGAATAACACAGGTCACCAAGTAGAATTTGAGAATAAGAAGGCAAAGATATTCAATGAATCAGAAAGGTTGATCGGAACTTGTGAACAGACAAAAGGTAATCTTTTCTATCTTGATGATATAAACACCACTTGTTTAATGGCTATAAACGAAGACATATGGTTATGGCATAAGAGATTATGTCATGTGAATTTTGACAGCATGATAAAGATAAGCAATAAAAGGAAAGTAAGAGGCTTACCAAGCATGTCAAAGCCCAAACATATCATGTGTAAGAACTGTCAAAAAGGTAAGATGACAAAGTCTAATTTCAAGAGAAAAGCCCATACATCTGATGCAATTCTAAAATTAGTCCATACTGATCTATGTGGACCCATGAGGACAAAGAGTTACTATGGTGATAGGTAGTTCATTCTCTTTGTAGATGATTATTATAGAATGATGACAGTTATGTTCTTAAAAGATAAATCAGAAGCATTCAAGATGTTTAAATGGTATAAGGCTATGTAGAAAAACAAAGTGGTAAGGAATTAAAATACTTGAGATCAGATAGAGGAGGGGAATTTATTTCAGATGAATTCACTAACTTTTGCAATGAGCATGAAATTAAAAGATAGGTTTCTGCACCAAGAACACAACAACAAAATGGGATTGTTGAGAGGAGAAACAAATCCATTGTTGATTGTGCAAGAACACTGATGATTGAGAAAAACATCACTCAAACATTCTGGAGGGAAGATGTCAGTACTACTATCTACACATTGAACAAAGTACAATTGAAGAAGGACACAAAGAAGACACCCTATGAGCTATGGTATGGTTACACACCCAATGTAAGTTACTTTAGAATATTTGAAAGTGAATGTTATATTTTGAAAGATGATAGAAATGGAAAGCTTGAATACAAAAGTGAAGAAGGTATCTTCCTAGGGTATTCCACCAAGAGAAAGGCTTATAAATGTCTTAACAAGTCCTCTAAAAAAATAATTGAAAGGTCAAATGTCAGAATAGATGAATTTGCAGAGAAAATGATGAGGAAAGAAGAAAAGAACCAAAAGACTACAATAGGTTTGTTTACACTAAAGAACTTGAAAATATACCCGATAAAAAGTGTATCGCTCCCGAGCAACAGAACATTACACCCGAGCATCAGGCTACAATTACCAAAAATTAGGAAAATACTCAAAATGATGTTTCAAGCGATGGAGATCAGAATGCAGGTCAAGATGATGATCATAATGATGGAAGAAGAGGTGAACCAAAATTTTCTAAGTATGTCAGAAGACATCATCCACAGAATCATATCATAGGAGACAAGAAGACTAGAATGAGAACAAGAAGTAAGTCACTAAATACTAGATGTTTAATTTGTGATTTTGAGCCTAAATCTATTAATACTGCACTTGAAAATGAAGAATGGGTCAGTAATATGAATGAAGAAATAGAATAGATTGAGAAGAACAAGACATGGACACTTGTACCAAGACTAGATGACAAGAATGTCATCGGTTCCAAATGGATATTCAGAAACAAGCTGAATGAGAATGGAGAAGTCACAAAGAATAAAGAAAGGTTAGTATGCAAGGGGTATGGATAAGAAGAAGGTATTGATTATGGATAAACCTTTGCACCCATTGCTAGAATAGAAGGGGTAAGAATACTACGTGCTTATGCTACATTGAAATGATTCAAGGTATACCAAATGGATGTCAAATTTGCATTCCTACATGGAATACTGGAAGAAGAGGTATACATTGAACAACCAGAAGGGTTTGTTGATCCAAACAAGAGAAACATGGTATGTAGACTACATAAAGCCTTGTATGGATTGAAACAACCACCTAGAGCCTGGTATGAAGGAATTCACTCCTATCTCATAAGCATTGGATTTGTAAGAATAAGTGAAAATAACAATCTGTATTTAAAAGAAGATACTGATGATAATATTCTGATTGCTGAAATGTATGTTGATGATATCATATTTGGAGGAAATGATATGCTATGTAAATCATTTTCTAATGAGATGAGAAAAGAGTTTGAAATGTCAATGTTTGGAGAGATCAAATTCTTTCTTTGTCTACAGATTCTTCAACAAGATGCATGCATATATATCACACAATCCAAATACATCAAGGAAGTGCTAATGATATTCAAGATGGAAGATTCCAAGCTAGTTGGAACACCTATGGCAACCAAATGTAAGCTGACAAAAAAAGACAAATTAAAAGAGGTAAATTAGACCTTATATCGATTAATGATCCACAAACTAATGTATGTTGTTCATAATAGACTAGATATTGCACATGCAATTGGAATAGTTGCAAGATTCTCTTCTAATTCCAAATAATCACACATGACTACTATCAAGAGAATTTTGAGATATCTAAAGAACACCAAGGACTATAGCTTGTGGTATGACAAAAAGGGTAAATTTGAGCTTTAATTCTATACAGATGCTGATTGGGATGGAAACCTAGATGATAGGAAGAGCACAACTAGAGGAGAATTCTTCATGGGTGAAAGATTTGTCACATGGATCAGCAAGAAGCAAGGATGCATCTCATAATCTTCTTTAGAAGCTGAATATGTAGTTGTTGTTGCAAACTGCTCAAATATTGCATGGATAGAACAATTACTAGAAGGTATGAATTTGAAGATCCTTGAACCAGTGATTATCTATTGTGATAATACCAGTGCAATTAACATATCAAATAATACAGTCATGCATGCTAAGACTAAGCATATTTCTATGAAGTATCATTACTTAAGAGAACAAGTACAAGAAAAAGAAGTGATACTGGAATATGTTCAATCCAAGGAACAATTAGCTAACATATTTACAAAGCCATTTCCTAAATACATTTGAGTACTTGAGAAAGAGATTAGGGGTCCAACCCTTGTCTATTGGTCAGTAATCTGACTAGGAGATTGCATCATCCTACACACATTCAAAAGATCATTCATGTTGATGCAAGTAAAATCGAAAACAAAGATACATCTGTACATAGCAAGGTACAAATCTGAACTAAATACCAGAGATAATTATGGCTAATACAGAGCTATATTGATAATAGAAGGGAAATTCAAGGAGTATATTATAAAAAGGAGAAAGGATATAAATTTGGCATGCACAATGATTACTTTGGCATTGTTGTCAAAGGGAGAGATGTAACTAGTAGGAGAGAGAATATCCAAAGGGAGAGATTACATATGAAATATGCAACCTATCTAAAGGGAGAGAGATTCTAAGGGAGATAATATCGAGTTGGGATAGAGTTACAATTGAAATATCCATCATGAGGGAGAGAATTTATGAAATATCCATCATGAGGGAAATAATTAATACAAACGGAGAGGTTTTTGTCAAAGGAAAAAGAGATGATCAAGGAGAGGGATATTCAAAGGGAGTTTCAACATCAAAGACAAAAGCTGATACATCTATCCAGTGAAGGGATTGAAGATTTAAAAAAAGCACTCTGCAAGAAACATATCTAAGCTATATGAGCTTACTGAGAGCCAAACATTTGTATTGGTTATAGAACTACAACTGTTATATTTCATATTGTATTAGTAATAATATAGTGTGATAATGTAGTGTGTTTCCATCAATGCCAAAGGGAAAGATTGATGAACCATAACTAATTGAATGTTTGAAGATGTTAAGTTGATGATCACTGAAATGTAGAAAGATAATGCAAGACATAAAATTAGTTAATGGATTGTATTATAATTGATATCAACTTGATATAATATAATTGGTTATACACAATGTGTCAAATAATTCAGAGAACCAGAAAGATAAAGGTTATGCTATCAGTAATGCATAAAAGTTTAGTATTCACAAAATTATAACAGACACTGCCAGACAAGTGCACACCGATGGATAGAGAACCGTGAGATAAAATTAACAGTGATGCCTGAGCAAAAAACCTGACAATCATTATCAACAGATAGAAACAAATCATTACCGTTGAATAAAAATTCATATTGTTACCCAAAAGATAGACAACCCTGAAGTAGATACCCGAGGAAAACTGAAGTGTTGATCGAAGCTAACAACGAGTTAAAACACCGAAAAGAATGGAAGTTCAGAAACAAAAAATACTTAGTTGGAAAGAGCTAAAGAAGGAGTTAACTGGTTGTTAATATTGTTTTCATCGAAAAGTTAGAAGCCAGAGATAAGAGAGAGTTTTAAAGAAGTTTTATTATAGTTGTCAAGAAGAGATCTACGAGATAAAACATGTGCAAAGATTTAAAGCAAGATTGGCTAGAATTGTGGATCACACCAAGAACAAGAAAGTCAAGAACCTAGAAATAGTTGAATCATGCCTATAAAGAGACAATATAATTCATTATGAATTAGGGGAGTGAGTAGAGAAGAGGATGCTGAAGAGGAACTGATGAAGATCAACTTCAATCAGACCTGATTAATCAAGCTGAAGAATAGATCTCATTTTTTAGACACCGAGCAACAAAGCAAAACATCACCAAGAAGAATGAAGTGGAGCAAAGGTATTGAAAAGATACATTGATCAGAAAGGTATAATGAGATTACAATAGATCTAAAAATCTGCAAGTCTATAGTTGTGTATGTCCACAGATAATTTAATGTTTCAATTTAACCATTGGATAAGAAAGTCTCTTAACTGAGAAGAACTTAACAATCCTTTCTATATTGAGATACATCCCAAGGAGTATCAAAAGGTTTGATCATGAAGATAGCATGAGATGCCAGATAAAAATTGACAAACTGCACTCAGTTTGGTCATAAAGGTAGCATAGAGATGCCATATATCAAGTGACAAACTATTCCATTTAAATCCTCTAACAAGGTCACACCTAATAGTATGTTTGTAACGTTTAACAGGGTTGGCTCTTCATCAAGCTCACTTCAGAAGAGTGAAACTTTTGGGTTACTGGTCCCAAGTGGTTTTTCCTTTAACATGATTTCCACATTAAAAATCCATGTGTCAATGCGTTTATGAGTCATTACTTTAGTGTTTTTCATTACACATAACTAAATCTAGATTGATTGGTATACACTAAGTAATTTATTGTATTTCAGTAAATGAAATACTTCTAATCGGTAATTAGTAAGAATAAGGATTAAAAAGTGAACTCCTAGCAGTAGTTATTTGTTAAGATTATTTCAAGGCATTAATCTTGTAGGACTAAAGATAACTAGAGGCTTAATATTGTAGAACAAAGTTTTTGGGTTGATTTATTGGAATATTTTTTAGGCCACTGATTCACCCCCCCTCTCAGTTATTCTAACAGGTTGTCCTGTGTATATCCACATTTCTAAGGAGAAGAGGTCCAAATTAGAGCCTTCAGGAAAGAGTGGGATATTTTTTGGGTATAGTGAGACATCTAAATCCTACATAGTATACATACCTAGTAAAAATGTAATTGATCTTAGAAAAGATGTAACCTTCCAAGAAGACATTGCTTTTAAAAGATATAAAGACATTATGGAAGAAATAGAAGAAGTAAACCCTCAAGAAGATCATGATACTAAGCTTTAGAGGGATACTTCTATATAAAATGATAATGAACCACTGAACTCTACACTTGAACCTACGGATTCATCCATTAATCATAAGAGACCACTCTGGGATAGGAAAACTATTGAAGAAGTATAGATTTACGGAGCTTTTGAGGGTACTTTTAGAGAAATAATAAACCTAATAGATACTCTAACTATGTTTTTCCCATGAGTGAACTTATCAAATCTGAACCTTAAAATGTTGAGGAAGCACTCCAAAAGAAAGTATGGAAGGATTCTATTGTTGAAGAATACCAATCCATCATAAAGAATGATGTCTAGGACATTGTTCCTAGACCTAAAGACAAATAATTTGTCTCATCCAAATGACTATTCAAACTCAAACATATAGCTAATGGAAGTATTAAAAAACATAAAGCCAGATTTGTTACCAGTGGATTCTCTTAGAATGAAGGGATTGATTATGAAGAGACATTTTCCCCAGTTGCTTGATACACTTATGTCAGAGTTGTTATTTCTATTGTCACATATAAAGGATTGAAAATTAACCAGATGGATGTAAAGATAACTTTCCTTAATGGGATCATTGAAGATGAAGTATACTTGGAACAACTAGAGGGATTTGTGATTCATGATAGTACTTCTCATGTTTTCAAATTAAAGAAGGCTTTATATGGGCTCAAACATGCCCCTCGAACCTAGTATGAAAGAATAGACAACTATCTCTCCAAATTGGGGTTTTCCAAAAATGAAGAAGACTCCAACTTATACTTTAAGGTAATAAATAGTGATATATTGATTCTCATTTTATATGTTGACATTTTTCTAATCACAGTAGAAGATCATCTCATCACTAAATGCAAGAAAGACCTTGCTTCTAAATTTTACATGAAATATTTGGGAATCTTACATTACTTTATTGGCTTAGAAGTATGGCAAAAAGATAATTGAATTATCTTAAATCAAGGAAAATACACTATTGATATATTAAAGAGGTTTGGAATGATGGATAGAAAACCCATGTCTACACCTATGGAGACAAAATTTCACAAACTCAAAGAAGTAGGTTCATAATCAGAATTAGTAGATCCTACTCTCTATCATCAAATAATTCATTCATTAATGTATTTGGTCAATACCAAACTAGACATTTTCTATGAAACAAATGAACCCAATCAGTTCATGAGTGAACCTAGAAAACTGTATCTGGTCGCAGCAAAACACATATTGAGATATCTCTGTGGAACTATTGGACTTGGATTAAAGTATGAAAATGTTGATCTAAACCTCCATGGATATTCAGAATCAGATTGCGTTAGAAGTGTTGTAGATAGAAAGAGTACTTCAAGATGTTGTTTCAGTTTAGGATTTGCCTTGATATCTTGGTTTAGCAGGGTGAAATCCTCAGTTGCACAAACCTCCACTGAAGATGAATACATTTCCACATCTATGGGAGCTTGAGAAGAAGTATGTCTAAGAAAGCTATTGGTTGGATTATTTGGACAAGCCCTAGATTCCATTATCATTCACTGTGATAACCAAAGTTGCATAAAACTTTCTATAAATCTTGTATTTAATGATAGGTCCAAACACATTGAGATCTCTTATCACTATGTTAGAGATATGGTGGAGAGAAATGTTGTTCAATTGAGATACATTAGTATAAAGGAACAAACTACACATATTCTAACCAAGCCTCTATCAAAATCAAAAGTGGATCACTTTAGAGGTAGTCTTGGTATCGTAAGAATGTAAAATTTTAATTGAGATTAAGACTCAATAAATTGTACTAATGATTTATATATGAGATATATTATATATAATTTTTATGCGAATTATTACATAATCTTATGGAAACTTCCTGAAAGGTGGAAATATTTCAATAAAGTTTACTCATGGCTACTATTGTAAAGTGACAACTTTAACATAGTTTAACCTACTATCATGTTGGATATCATATGGTTGATATCTTCTAACATAGTATGATAGTTCATATCTCTTATATAATATCAACTGAGTAGTATGCAACTACAATGATTTATACTATTGAGATATGTCATGGTGGATGTTATGAGACGTAACATTCATGGATATGCCATGAATTATATCTTCTCTTGTAGGCCTCATGAGATGTGATGCCAGCACACATGCTAAGAAGTATATGAGTTTGGATAATATCATATGGTTGATATTCTTAAGAAGTCCATACTCTTGATGATACCGTGAGGTAACATCTATTATGGTGGATGTAATTTTTGATATCTATGTAGACCATAACCCTCAATATTATATTGAGGTAATCACAATACAATAGTTCACTGAATTACATGGATATAAATAATCCTCCCTAGCTAAGAGGGAGTGTTAATTATTGTATCTTCGATCAGATGATTCCAATCGATGAAATAAAATGTTTGAATGGCCTATCAGCCTTCAAATTTTTATATCTATCTTATTATCATGGATCATTATTAATATTGATGACAATTATCAAGATGACATATATATTATATATACATTATATATATATATAATATTCATATACATATATTATCTATATATATTTATATATATATTTCATAAATAATAAATAATTTTCATGTACATTATAGTGATGATAATACATCAAACAAGATTTCATTTTTGATATCGACTATAATGTCAATTATGTGAATCAAATTAATATCAATGAATGATAACATTAATCGACAATAAAATGAAATAATGGTGGCACAACCGATGATGTTATTGACTGTGATGATCATATTTGATGTCGAGCATGGTTATCATAGTCAACAACACTATCGACTATCATATGTCATATGCCATTGCTATTAAATATATTAGAAGTATCGATCATTATCAACTTTGATGATCAAAGTTGATATCGACTGTGATTATGACAACCGATAATCATTATTTAATTCAATATAGTATCATTTCCTACGAATAGTATAAGATTTGATCATTATATTAGGTAGGAATGCAAATTTTTTCTATGGTGCTAAGTCCTACCTATTTTTATGATGTTTCCAAGCCATGTTGCTAAGCCCTAATTGCCTTTTGGTCCAACCCTTAGTTCCTTTTTGAAAAAAACCCTAAGTCTCCTGATACTTTTATTTTCTTGCGTTACCTTTTTTAGAGCCACTTAAGTCATTTAACCCATGTGCCTTAAGTTGTCATGTGGGGGGCCATCTCTTTTTAACTCTTAAGTCCCAATGGGGCCTGCATATTAATATTTCCTAAGTATAGAGTCCCCGTGGTGTTTTATGATTTGAAAGATGTCAAGAAAGTTACTTTTGATAAGACGATAGGTGTAATGCCTTGATCAGAAGTTACACCAAAGATACTTATAGCACCATCGTACCTGAATGACAAGTGTCCATTTTCAGATTGTGGGGTTGGCATTTTTGAAGATAAAGGCAAGATAAGGTTCATGTAGATCTATTTTAATCCATGGTGGGTGCGATCTCATGATTGATAGATGCAAGGAGGTTATTCTTCAATGCATCACACTTGTGTGACATGTGGAAAATGGTGGGACCTGGTTGGGATAAAGGAAGTTAAAGTATCAAGCAGACCAATTTTAATCAAATGGTAGGCACAATCATGTGAATGAAAGATGCATAATGTTTATTCACCGTAGGATCATGCCTAGCTAAAAGGTGTCCATTAGAGTTCTCACCTAAGTCAGGATGAAAGAGATAAAGGCCAGTTAGATCTGTTTCAATCTAATGATAGGTGTAATGCCTGGAATAGAAAGTGCATGATGGTTATTATTCAAGGCATCATGCCTGACTGACACATAGCTACTTTGTGATCATGGGTCTGGGACTTTAAAGGAGGTAAAGGTAGATCAGATTAAAGTAAATCTAATGGTGGGCATGATGCCTTAATCTAGACATGCACCAAGGATATTCATTGCAAAATCACACCTAAGCGACACCTATCTAGGTTGATGAAGAAATTCAAGTGGGATTGAAAGTGCTACGTGAAACTGCCATGTCTCCTAGGCTTATGGGCTCGTAGGCGTATTAAAAGGAGATCGATGACAATGTTTTAAAGATAAAAATGATTGCAATATGGGCCATCGATGGGGTTTCAATTCCAGGTGTGACTGTTGAAATAGATTTTTGAATATTTAAATATTTCCAGAGGGTTATTGGCCATGGTGGTGCTCTTCAAGGTTACAGAGAGGTAGATGAGAAAATTTGATCATTTTGTTCGCATTTATGCAGTCATAGGGTGTTGAAGGGATATATTTTTGATTACTATGACTACATTTATGTCGAGAGGTGGTGACTTGGGTTTTTGAAAAGATTTGTAGATATTTTTTAACCCTTGGTCTTCTCCTTGTCTTTTCTTTTTTAATGTTGGGTTTGTTCCCGAGTCTTGGTGGTTGAACAGATCAAATCTTGTTTTGATCTTTTGGAGAAAGATTAGTTGGTGGATGGAGAAAAGAAGGATTATAAAATCATATTTTTTGGAGAAACAAATGTCAAATGGATGTCATTTGTAGGGTTTCATTCTTCTATAAGTTCCTTTCTTTTCTCTGTTGTAAGGGTTCTGAGTTTTTTGTAACATAGGGAGGATCCAAATCCTTTATTCTGGGGGAAGGCTCCAAGTGTGGTTCCTTTTTAAATATTCTTCCATTTTCTCTGCATAAGGGTGTTCTTGATCTTTTTGTGGTTTCAGAGAAGAGCATAAGTTGTAATAGTTAGCTTTATGAATAGATTTAAGTATTGCACTCTTCTCAAGTTGTCTCCATTTTGCTTTCCAAATCATATAGATTAAGTCATCAAGGGCGTTTTAGCCTTGTCTACTGTAGATATTCAATAGAGATTTAAAGGATAATTGTGATTTGGTATTTGTCTTCAGATGTGTATGAGTTCAAGGTATTGAGGATATTGCAAACTTGTCTTTCAATGTTATGATGATTAATGCATTGTCTATTCCAGGGTTTCTTCCAAGGGGAGGGTTAAATACATTGAATAGGTAGTTTCATATTTGAACACATAGAAGGATTCATAATTATAACTTGAATGATAGGGTATGTTTTATGTATGGCATTAAACATATTAGACTATGTTGGTTTCTTTGTTCATAATCTTTCTTTTCCAATGTTATGTTTGGCTCTACTACCCATTGGATAAGGCACTGGTCTATGAGGGATTTGGGGTATTTTTCAGGGATCCATTAATCAAAACACATCAAAGAAAATATTTTCCCTTCATGTTTATAGGAAGAAGTTAGAGTAGGTCTGGTTTTCAAACATACTATATGTAAGTGGGACACTGCATAAGATTTGGTATACACTGAGCTATATGATACCTACAGGTTTGAAACCTATTCCACAGTTATATATCTACAAGTTATTTTTATGTTAAAAGGATTCATGTGTGTGGAGATTAGGTATACCCTCCGGAGTGATGTTGAGCTCAAAGTGTAGAAGGTTTATGAACCTTGTTGATGTTGTTTGTTTTTCTTTTTGAATTAGTATTTGGGCATGTAAAGGAATATATCTGAGCTATATGTATAAAAGGGTCAGCAAGAAAAGGAACCAACAAAATGGTGACTCTACTGGGGATGAGGTGTTAAAAGGTGTTAAGACCATCATAGAAACTCTAGTATAATAAGTCAAATCAAATGTTCAGATGGAGTTAGCCCATCTGAGTCATCAACAACATAGAGACTCAACTGGGGATAATAGAGCTTTGTTCTATGTTTAGTCAAAATCAATCCCAGAGTCATATGGTTGTTATAGAGTCATGTTTTATAAAAAATCATTCCTCTTATTTATAAAGTGAGTCAGGGTTTGGTTTGTCTATCATTGCGAGAGTGTCTAAAAGTGCAAGTTCCTGAAAGATATACATATACTATGTCACAAGTGGTGAGTGATGACTCTGAGTTCTCTGATTGTACGAGTGTGCATGTTTGGAGAAAGACTCAAAAGAAAGGTGGACTTGGAGTGATGATGAAGAAGATGTTTGGGATCCTACGATTGAGAGCGTAGTCAAAGGAGGAATCTATATGAGACCCTATTAGTAGGGGTGTGTTGTGAGTTTTCTAGTTTAGAAGAAGGTTAGAGTGGGGTGAAGATATCTCAGTTGATTCAAACTTGTCCTCTACAAAGAGGTGGCGAATCTACCAATTTTTTTTTTAAAAGGTGATTTGGAGGTGACTTCAGATCAGTATTGTTGTAGCAACTTCATCACATCTAGGTATTTTTTTTCATAGGATAATTATAGTTCCATGAAAATCAATTGTTAAAATTCCCTATTAAGTGATCAACACTAGTTGAGAGGGAAGAAAAGGGGAATTTGTAACTATTTTATGATTGATTGTTTTTTAAAGTCAAGTCCAAGTAGAAATATATAGTGAATATTTCAACCCTTGCATACATTCAAATGAAATTATGCCTACTAAGATGTCACAGGAGTGCAGTAGATAGAGTTTTAGCACTAAGTTTTATGCAACTCTAAATTTTGAAGGCGTTCATGGTTACCCAGATCTTTTTCCACCTAAGATCAGAGAAAAATTTCCAAGGTTCAGTGGTGGGAAAGAGGAAAATGCTGAAAAGTACTATAGAAAATTCAAATAATTAATTGAGAATTTTGATATTGAATATGAGGACAATATTATGAAGTTGTTTATCTAGTCTTTAATAGGTGATGCAAGACAGTGGTTCTCTTTTTTTCCAGAGTATTCTATCTTTTCATGGGAAGAGTTAGGTTCAAATTTTTTGGAGCAATTTGGTGAAAGGGTTAATCCAGCTGCAGTGATAAAGAATTTCATGGAGATACAAATAGAGAATGATGAGTTTTTTCCTCCTTTCAATCTCAGATTTGCAAGAGTATTGGGTCAGATCCCAATGAAGTTTAGACCAAATGATGTTTTTTTTTGGGTTGTTTATTTAGGAGAATTTGATAAAAATATGTACTAATTTTTGAGAGATAAAGGTCCTAAAACATTGCATCGGGCTTTTATGACAGTAATGGATATTGAAAATAATTTAAAGTATGGAATCCTAAGAGTTTTTCTATCTGTCAGAGTTTGTTGTCATAATGTATCAAATGAAACAGACATGTGTGGATCAAGAAACAAAGATCAATGTCAAGATGTTTTTATCCCTACTGATCATACTAACCATTATTTAAATTATGATTCAAAAAAAATGTGAATGAGTATTTTTTCTGCAAATAGTAATTGCCCCTCACATTGGTGTTAACATGGTTAGTGAAGAATTGTATGATGTTCTTGATGTCGAGATAGATATATATAGGGGTTACATACCTAATAATATGGAAACTACTTATTCTAGTTATGGGGCTATAGAAACAAATTATTTGTAGTTCAATGTTGAAAGTAAAGGGGGAGCAGGCATTTCATCAGATGATGAAGTTGAAGCCCCAAATGGTAAGGTTCTATCAGGCTTTGCTGATTTTTATAGTGAAGATGAGGAAGATATTTCTTAGCCCATATTTTTTTTCACATGGGGATGTCCAAGAGGATATGTGTGAGGAATTGGGTGAGGAGGAGGCTAGATAGTACCAGAATGAGCCTAATCATTTTGAAGATAAGGTGATGGTTTATATGCAGCCTTGTGAAGAGGATCAAGACTTGTCATGTGTTGGAGATGATCATGAGGATGCTGATTTGTATTAGACAATGATGAATTATTTTATCCTTGATAATGATGATGTTAACATAGAGATGCTAGAAAAATGGATTCTCATACAAGGATTTTACACCAAAGAAAAATCAAGGGAAACCTTGTAGTGATTATAATTCAAGTAAAATGATTAGGTGTACTGGTGAAGATACACATGCTTTTCAGTTTGAACAACAGTGCAACAATGATGATAATATTTCTAATTCAATTTGTATGTTTCCATATTGTGATTTACCATGTGAAAATTTTTACCCTAAGAGGCATGAAGGTTTCTATGAACCAGAGTATGAGATAGTGGAAGCTCAAAATGTTTTTGAAAATATTTCAATATGTGACTTTTTTCAGTTTTAGACAACATATTTCTAACTCATCAGATGGATAGTGATTATGATTATGGTGGTTCCATAAATAATCTTGATGATGAAGAAGATGGTCTCAGTCATGAATATGAGATTATGACTCCTTTGAACCATAAAAATTTGTATGCAATTTTCAATGGTGGGTCATTTTCATACTTGTATGAACCTATTTATGAAGATTTTCAAAAGGATATTTCTTGTGTTATAGAGAAAAAAGATGAATACTTTCTTAAAATAGATATTGATACATTTTGATTTGATTCGAGTACTGATTATACTGATGTGGTTGAAAAAAATATGGAAATGGTATCTTGTAGTGAACAAGTAAGGGTTGCTGATAATGTTTCATACATCACTGAATTGGGTCAAGATAAAGATGTTGAAATAATTCCTTATGCTGACTTATTTGGACCACTATTTGATTTGTTTGATGTGGAGGTAGACCAGAATTGGAAAGATATACCAGACAGTTTTCTTCAGCCAGAGCTATGTTCCTTTTTCCAGGAGTGGGTTTATGAAGAGTGTTGACATGGTGAATTTAGTAAGTGTTGAAGAGTTTGAATTTACCCAAGTTAATAATCAGCATGATCTTATTCTTCAATTGCATCAATTTCTCATAGGTGATCATCCTTATTCTTTGTAAAGTAATGATAGTATTAGGGTTGATGATTGTTGCCCCACTTTTCATCTTGTATTCATGCTATCAAAGTGGAGGATTTTGAAGTCATAGTCAAGTCTAGTCTTGTTTGAGTCTAGGTCTAGGTCTCCCTTAGGTACGAAATTCTTGCCGAGTTTCCCTGCCCCTGCCTTTCCTTCTTTAAGTCAGATGGGTTATCTGAAAGTCTTTTCATTTTGGGTAGGTTATAGATCCCAACCTGGCAAGGATAATGTGCTCCTGTTGATGATCTTTTTCAAGCAGGAGAATGATTGGGAATCATAATTTCCAGGCATTCATAAGAAATCAGAGAAGACTCTTCATATAGATGATGTAGTGACAAAGCTGTGATTGCAGATGTGAGGAGTTATGCTTGATATCCTTCAATTGACATTGGATCTAAGCATTGTGATTGACAGGCCGAACAAGATGGGCAATGTGATATAATTACATAACTATAACAGAGAATTGAGAAGAAATCAGAAAAGGTGATAAACCGCAATGAATATGCAGCTGAAATAAGTGTTTTTCTGGTTTGTATTCTGCTCTTTTGGGTGTGATAGCACATAATATGTATGTATTTAATACGTTTTCCATAGTCTATAAAAGTTGATGATTTTCACTATCTGAAGGCATGGATTGATTCTATGGTGTCTTACGACCCCAACAGTGAAAACCACATGAGATTTGGAGTCGAAATGAGAAATTTATGATGCGACGGGATTTTTCATTCTGGCTACTTCATGGTGAAAATTGAGTTTTAAATACTCCATTACGGAGATCTACCTCAGAAAGTGATTTTCCACAAAGGGTAGAACTTTACCTTGTGTGGGTTTCTACCTCAGAAAGTGATTTTCCGCAAAGGGCAGAACTTTACCTTGTGCGGGTTTCTACCTTAGAAAGTGATTTTTCGCAAAGGGTAGAACTTTACCTTCTGCAGGTTTCTACCTCAGAAAGTGATTTTCCGCAAAGGGCAGAACTTTACCTTGTGTGGGTTTCTACCTCAGAAAGTGATTTTCTGCAAAGGGCAGAACTTTACCTTGTGCAGGTTTCTACCTGAGAAAGTAGATTTCCGCAAGCCTACATAAGTCATCATCGAGCTTTAAGGAACCTTTTATTATTATTTAAGTGTTTCGTATCGCATGTGCTTTAAGATAAAAAAAAGACTCGTGCAATTAAATTTGACATGCGGAAATACATTTAGAGCCTACTCCATTGCGGAGATCGCCCTCTTCAAGTGGATTTCCGCAAAGCTAAATATTTCATTGTGGAGATCGCCCTCTTCAAGTGGATTTACGCAAAGCTAAATATTCCATTTTGGAGATCGCCCTCTTCAAGTGGATTTCCGCAAAGCTAAATATTCCATTGTGAAGATTGCCCTCTTCAAGTGGATTTCCGCAAAGCTAACTGCTCCACAGTAATTAAAGTTGATGGGCAGAAATACGCCCAGTGCCTTCTCCATGCATTTTCCACAGAACATAAACTTTTCGCACCTCAGAAGCCAAAACCCGCCGGCTTCTAGCTTTGTGATTTCAATGTCTTTTCAAAATCTGATGATCTGGGTCGTTTCAGAATCTTCCGAAGAACACTTCTTGTGTT
>MU224677.1:327920-343654 GCA_018584345.1 Thuja plicata | reverse complement strand
TGGTCTTTTGGCTTTCCTATTTTTGAAAGTATTCTCTAGTCTTTTCATATTCTTAGAAGCTGAATCACTTCCTATTCCCATGAATATCATACATTGTAATCTCTATATAAACGGTGGAAAAAGTTAACATAAAGGTCGGCAAAATTTTTGGTGTGAAGCTGATTGCAGAGACAATCAAGTCTAGGGCCATTATTTTACCATCCATCTGTATGTGATGTTGTTTCATTGTATTGAATTGACAATAGTGGGTAGACAGAGTTTTATTTCATTGTTTTCAGTTTGATCAATCTGTAAAATAATCAGAGAATTATAAATGGTGTTGAGATTGCATCACCATACTTCATTTATATTTCATACTTCATATGCATAATCATATTTTAATAATTTGCATTTTCATACTGTTATGTTGTGGGAGTCATAAGATTGTGAAGACCATAAACATAACACCCTTGCATTTAGACCTTGCCTGAGATTTCACTTGCCTGGGTGAAACTCGGTTTTCCTCTGCTGTTCTCTGGTTAAGAACATACCTGTAGTAGGAATTAGAATTGAAACATAATTCATTGAATATCATTCACATAGGGAGCTGTACCTTAATTCAGAGGGAAACTAGATATTCTCAAAAATTGTTTCCCAACTATTGTGTAAAGTTGTTCTTCATTACAAATTGGGCAAACTAAAGGAGGATAAGTAGAAGGACAATCTGTTTACCAACAATGATGTCAACCATCAAATTAAAAAGGAGTATTTTCTTTTTCAGGTCTAGTATGACAAGTATTTTCAAGAATGTTGTGGTGGGCTAGATTTTTTAGAGTGTTTTGATGGGTCTGACATCAACTTGCCTTGTAATTTTGAGTCTGTTATGCTAGATGATAAAGTCCCTTGTAAGGACTATGTTTCTAATGATCTCATGTTGCCTTTGTTTTCACAAAATGAAAGTAAATTTGAAAATGAAAGAATGTTGAATGTTGCCAAGTGTTTCCTATTTTTCCAGGTGTATTTTGGTGATTTTATCATATTGGTCATGCTGCTAGGTGATCAGAATCATATCTTTGACAGAGGCAAGTATTGATTTCATTTTGGTGGCCTAGGGCTGTCTGTACAGTGGTAGGGTTTTTTTTTTCCTTGGTCTTCTCTTCTCAGAGATATGGAATCTAATGTTGATCTTGTGATCAACCTTCCTCAGTCAGAGCCTATGTTAGGACTACAAATTTTTTCCATGGTGCTAAGTCCTACCTATGTTTCTACTATTTACAGGCCATGTTTCTAAGCCCTACTTGCCTTTTGGTCAAACCCTTAGTTCCTTTTTGAAAAAACCCTAAGTCTCCCAAGCCTTTTATTTTCTTATGTTACCTTTTTGGTAGCCACTTAGGTCATTTTACCCATGTTCCTCAAGTCATCATGTGGGGGGGGCATCTCTTTTTAACTCCTAATTCCTAGCGGGGCCTACATATTAATTTTTCCTAACTCTAAAGTCCCCGTGGTTTTTTATGATTTGAAAGATGTCAAGAAAGTTACTTTTGATCGAACGACAAGTGTAATGCCTTAATCAAAAGTTACACCAAAGATACTCATAGTGACATCACACCTGAATGACAAGTGTCCATTTTCAGATTGTGGGGCAGATGGTTTTGAAGATAAAGGAAAGATAAGGTTTGGGAAGATCTATTTTAATCCAATGGTGGGCATGATCCCATGATTGATATATGAAAGGAGGTTATTCTTCAAGTCATCATGCCTATGTGACATGTGGAAAGTGGTGGGTTGGGCTAAAGGAAGTTAAAGCATTAAGCAGATCATTTTTAATCAAATGGGAATGCAATCATGTGAACATAAGATGCATGATGTTAATTTATTCACCATGGGATCATGCCTAGCTGATAGGTTTCCATCAGAGTTCTTGCCTAAGTGGGGCCAAAAGGGATAATGGTCAGTAAGATCTATTTCAATCTAATAGTAGGCATAATGCCTAAAATAGAAAGTGCATGATGGTTATTCTTCAAGGCATCACACCTGATTGACATGTAGCTACTTTGTGATCATGGGTTTGGGACTTTAAAGGAGGTAAAGGCATACCAGATTAAAGTAAATCTAATAGTGCGTGTGATGCATTGATCTAGAGATGCACCAAGGATATTTTTCATGGGATCATGCCTGAGCAACATGTCCAAGTTGATGAAGAAAGTCAAGTGGGAACAAAGGTGCTACGTGGAATTGCCATGTGTCCTGGGCTTATGGACTCACGGGTATTTTAAAGGGATTTTGATGACCATGTTTTAAGGATAAAAAGGATTGCGATCTGGGCCATTGATGGGGTTTGTGTACCAGGTGTGACCGTTGAAATAGATATTTGAATATTTAAATGTTTCTAGAGGGTTTTTTTCCGTGGTGGTTCTCTTCTAGGTTGTAGATAGGTAGATGGGAAATTATAATCTTTTTATTCATATTTACGTAGTCGTAGAGTGTTGAAGGAATATATTTTTGATAAATTTGGCTTCATTTATGTCAAGAGGTGGTGACTTGGGTTTCTGATCAGAATTTTAGATATTTTGTAACCCTTAGTTTTCTCTATGTCTTTTTTTGCTTTAATTTTGGATTTGTTCCCGAGTCTTGGTGGTTGAAGAGATCAAATCTTGTTTTTATCTTTTGGAGAAAGATCAGTTGGTGGATGGAGAAAAGAATTATTACAACAAATCAATTTTTTTTGAGGGACAAATGTCAAATGGATGTCATTTCTAGGGTTTCCTTCTTCTATAAGTTCCTTTGTTTTCGCTATTGTAAGGGTTTCAAGTTTTTTGCAACATAGGGAGGTTCCAAAGAGGTTTTCAAATCCTTTGTTCTAAAGGAAGGTTCCAAGTGTGGTTCCTTTGTAAATATTCTTCCATTTTCTCTGCATAAGGGTGTTCTTGATCTTTTTCTGGTTTCAGAGAAGAGCATAAGTTTTAATAGTTAGCTTTGTGAATATATTTAAGTGTTGTTGTACTTTTATCAAGTTGTCTCCATTTTGATTTCCAAATCATATAGATTCAGGCATCGAGGGTGTTTTAATATTGTCTATTGTAGATCTGCAATAGAGTTATTTAAAGGATAACTGTGATTTGGGATTTTTCTTCAGATGTGTATGAGTTTGAGGTATTGAGGATATTACAAACATGTCTTTCAGTGTTATGCTAATTAATGTATTATCAATTCCAGGGTCTCTTCTAAGGGGAGGTTTAAATACATTGAATAGGCATTGCATATCTGAACAAAAAAATGGATTCACAAGTAGAACATGACTGGTAGGGTATGTTTGATGTAAGGCATTGGACATATTAGACTGTGTTGGTTTCTTTGTTCACAATATTCTTTTTGTAGTGTTATGTTTGGCTCTATTTCCCATTAGATAAGGCATTGGTCTATGAGGGATCTTGGGTATTTTCATGGATCCATTAATCAAAACACATAAAAGAAAATATTTCCTCTTCATGTTTATAGGAAGGAGTTAGAGTAGGTATGCTTTTCAAACATATTGTATGCAAGTGGGACACTGCATAAGATTTGGTAAACAATTAGGTATCTGTTAACTATAGGTTTGAAAGCTATTCTAAAGTTATATATCTGTAAGCTATTTGTATGTCAAAAGGATTCATGTGTGTACAGATAAGGTATACCCACTTGAGTTATGTGGAGCTCAAAGTGTAGAAGGTTTATGAACCTTGTTGATGTTGTTTGTTTTTCTTGTTGTATCAATGTTGGGGCATATAGAGGAATATATCTGAGCCACATGTATAAAAGGGCCAGAAATAAAAAGAACCAACAATATCAACTATCTTATCATTATTATTAAGTTATGGTTTGATCGTTATCGATCAAATTCAATTATATCTATTAGCAGTAACTAATGAATGGTTAAACCATTAACAAGAGACGTGTCTATTGTAGAGACACGTCTCTACATGAAATTTGTTCATGTAGGGACATCTCCCTATGGGAGACATGTCCCATTATGTTATATATATACTCATTGAAAAAATAACTTGGAACACACAAAAATCTACAAGTGTTATTACAAGTTATAAATAGAGATTCATATCAAGTCTTCTCAAGGAAAAGAAATATATCATCATTGTATTTGGAGTTCATTATTTTCTCTCATATCTGCATTATCATCACATAGATAGTTCCATTAGAATAAAAGGAGTTAGAATATAATTATAACCTAAGTATCATCATAGTTTCATTATTTAGGAAAAAAGCTAGAAAAATAAAAAAATTCTCTATTCTAAATCTGATCACAATTTAACAATTTACAACCACCAAGGCTCCCTTAGATACTTTCCAAGCATCTGAGGAGAAATTATTCTTACACCCTTGAGCTTAAAGATAGCCTATGAATATCAAATTATAGACACCTAAAAATGGTAAACGCCTATGACTCTTCTTGTTAGTGTGTCATTTGTCTAATTTTGGTTGTTTGTTTGCATTTTTAATCAATTTTGATCATTTTAATTATTTAATTTAATCTTTCAATCTTTTCATCAATGTCATTCATTTTTTATCATGTTATCACATTTTATCCCTTTTCGACCCTTTCTCACTTGTTTGATTAAATAATTTTGACAATTATTTAATCTAGGTCATTAGTTTGTCCCTAGGGGAATAATCATTTAAGTAATTCTCCTATGTCCTAGCATGTTCTCTTTTGACATAAATAAACTACATTTATTTATGCCTTTGTCATTTTGTGTCAAAATTATATATGTAATATTAATTTTCCTTTGGTCATTTAGGAGGGAATCAGTTAGTGGGTGTTTATTATTTCATTTTATTATTGATCTTTGGTTCTTTCTTTCTACTTGTCCTTTCATCTTCATTTTCTTGGTCATTTTATGCAATCTTGTCCATCCATTTTGTTTGATCTTGACTATCAATTTTAAATTGAAAGTCTATAAATTTGGCTCTTATCCATAATTTTTGGCAACCATTATTTCTAGTATCCTCTTCCATATGTTGTTAAATTTATCATTCTTTTTGGCTATATTTGTGCACTTGTTAACAAAGATCAACATATACAATATTTATAGGAGAAAGAGAAAGAAATGACAAACCATCAAAGGAATACTTGAATTGTGGTTTGAAATTCATTTTTATTTGTGTATTTATTTTTTATAGTATTATTTTAAGATTATTATTTCTACTAACATGATTGTATAGATTTTTGTGGTTGGATAATCATTCTTTATACCTAACCATTGTTTTTCCTGATCAACACAAATTTATTTTTAGTTTGGAAATACATCTAACATCTTTTAAAAACCACTTGTTTCCACTTTCGGTTATAACATTACATAACCTTTGCCAAATTATCTCACATTCTTTACTATGTCCAAGATATACCCTTCCAAACTAACCTTCATATTATCCACACAAAGCTATTATCCACACAAAAATATCAGATTTGGAAGAAAAACCTCTCTGCCTTATCATTTTGTAAACATTTTATCTTGTGCCCAATTTAATTATAAAAAATCACTTCAAAAAAAATGAATTTGATAAATACCTTTGAATTTATATTAAGCAAACAAATCCACATTTTATTAGTACAATCATCAAGAAATATAACTGTTAGAATAGTTATCTTTCTTCCTTGGTTGTATTTATTTATTTATTTATTTTGGATAAACCAAGGTATCCTACATTTATTTAATTAGGATATTCCTATGGAATACCTATATGTATTTTGTCCTCTATTCCAAGTGGGAGGACATGTCATTTCTTGTAATTCCTTTATTAAAGAAATTAGCTTATCCTCATTAAGAGGATGTTTCCACTTTAAACACACCTATTATGAATGTTTTGATTAAGTAAAAACATGTTTTGAAAGGACCTGAAACCTTTTACAATGAGATCAGAGAATAAGCATCAAAGAAAAAGCTAAAATGTGCTACAACACCCGAGGATGTTGTAGACACCTTAAAATGGACATACTTGCGACCTTACATTAAAACACTAATTTTCATCTATTAATTAATGATTTTTTAATGATTAATTAATCATCTATTTTATTCTAATTTCCTTTCCCAAATCATCTAATCATATCCCCAAAATTAATTAAATAATTAATTTTATTTAATTAAATAACCTTAATTGATTATTCTTCATTAATTAATTAAATTAAATTTCCTAAAGTTTAAATTTAAATACTTAAACTTATTAATTAATTCTTATAATTAAATTAATTTCATTCACTAATTCAATTCTAAATCCAAAAAGAATTCAATTATCTCACATGTTGAATACTTTAATTTAAAAAATGAATCAAATATTCAATTAAATCCTTTCTTTAGTTAAAAAGAGAGAACTCTTGATCAGATCTCTGACTGCATGAATTACTCCACCTACCTCTTCAGTTCAAAAAGGTAACTCCAAATTACCTCTTCATTTCAAAAGGTAACTCATAATCAGTTGTTTAGTTAACCAAACTTTATCTCATCTCTCCAAGTTGAGGAGGTGGAGTTTATTGATGGCTTCTCCAATTCCCTTTGATCTCAACTACTCATCCTCTAATATCTGGGATTGATCTCAACCGTTCATATCATTTCCATATTATATATAATCAACCATTCACAATCATTTGAAGGATCCAAGATTTTAAGCTTTCGTGCGCCCTTACTCTACAAGATTCTTGCTAGAAGCACTCAAAACATTCTTGTGATCATGATCAATATAATTTCTTGACACTCTCAAGTCATAGATGTTGTCGATACAATTACTGAACACCACACGCACAATGTTTTAGAAGGAGTAGAGAGAGACAATAAAAGATTTGAGCTTTGTTGGTTCGCATTTTTTTATATTCCTCCTTGATTGCTTGTCATTTTATTGTTCGTAGGTTTTTTCTTAGTAAGTTATTGATTTCTCCATTGCAAATTGGTGCTACTAACCCTTGTTATTGAGTGTATAGAATATAACCTATACATTTTGGTGAACCTGACGTGAATCAAACATCCCAAGAATCGCTTGAAGATGAAAAACAAAATTTTATGGCCTCAGCCTTAGGGACGCAAATTCTCTTTTTTGTTAATTTTTTGATATCATAGTAATTTTGCAACCACTGGTATTTTTCCACAATTGACAAAAATCTATCGCAATTGACTGATTTAATGTCACAATCGATTTGAGGGTTTCATAATAATTTCTGTCATTTTTTAAATTCTCTATTTCTGGTACTTTGCCGCAATCGACTGATATTTTCTGCAATTGATAGCATATTGTCGCAATTGAGATTACAGTGCCATAATTGACCAATCTATTCTACAATCACCAGCATATTGCCACATCCTAGAGTGTTGCCACTATCGCAACTGATAGAATTTTACCACAATTGCCAGAACTTTACTGTAATCAATATGAATCATTTGCAATTTCTTAAAATTCATTATTTTCTACTAAAATTTGCCTTTTTCTCATTTTCTGTGTAGAATCAAAATACCAAGGATAGAGAAAAGTGGGAAATTGTGAGTATTAAGGGTTTTTTTGAAAACATTTCTCAATTTTATATATTTTGATTGCAAGTTTTTTTGGTACTAACCTGTCATTTTAGCTTGTACCATGGAAACAGATCTAACAAAGCAACCTAAAATTCATTCACTTGTGTTTTTAGTGTTTAAAATGAACATTGCATGCAAACATATTGAACCTCACTTTTCAAATTTGGTGCTTAAAATTGTCATGGTGGTTAAAAATTGAACAAAGGCAAAAAATCTTTGAATTTGGTGCATTAAAAATTGAACAAGAAAATAATCATCTACTTTGGGCTTAAAATTGAACACTTGTGCTTGTATGGGTGATTATCTTAGTTCACACTTCAAATTTTAGTGTTTAAATTGATTAACCTTGTGTTTTGAGTCATTGGTGCGCTTGCACAAATCTGTTAGATTAAAAACCTTTATACTTTTTTAGAAAGACATGTTTGGGGAATGTGCTTCTTCCTTGAAGAATGACCTTAAACTAGCAATCCTTCTGATCAGTATATAAACAAGACGTGAGCCAAAGCTCCTTTTTATATCTAACCAAGCTTGGGTGAGGTGTATTGATGATAGCCTGGATCGGGTGAATATCCCTAAGTAGCCAACATGGTCAACTAGGATCTTAAGTGAGTCACACACATACAAACTGATTGGATAGAATCCATGAACCCTACTACAACCTTGTTAAATAGAGATCTACCCATTTCACCGAACAAGTAGCTTATTATAGTGCAAGGGGTTGCAGAATCCCCCCCAAGATTCCCAATATATGTGTTCTAGGATATTGTGTTAGTGAAAGAGATCTTCACTAGCACAAAAATAATATCTGGCAACGACAAAAACATGGGCGTATACATTGTCGACCTTCGTGTCCTAGTAGTGTGACAATAGTTGTGTGAGCCAACAAACATCCATGCATTAGGAATATAATATT
Source organism: Thuja plicata (assembly GCA_018584345.1). Classification (NCBI taxonomy): domain Eukaryota; kingdom Viridiplantae; phylum Streptophyta; class Pinopsida; order Cupressales; family Cupressaceae; genus Thuja; species Thuja plicata. The sequence goes on along the minus strand of MU224677.1, from coordinate 335,209 downwards.
GTATCTTGCAGCCAAATTTGACCTAGATTAATCTGTTTGTGCTTGTTTCAAACCCATGTTAGATTTACAAAACACTTTGTCTGTTATGCTTGTTATGTGACCAGCTTCCAAAAAATGCAAAACCAACATAAAAAAGTGTCAAAATGAGTCCAACGTGTTCAAGTCTAGGTTGTCAACAAAAAAATTGTTCTATAATTAGAACCCTTGTTCCAGAAATCACTTTTTATCAGACAAATTCACCAAATTTGAGATCTTTTTAAGACTATCTCCCTTTGCCGCAATTTCCCAAATATTTCCATAATTGACAAATTTTTACTGAAATCAATCCCTTTATTTCCACAATTGATCCTTTATTGCCGCAATCAATGATCATTTACCACAATTGACCTATCAGTTTACCGCGATTGGTGGAAGTTTTCCACACTTGACCAAGAGATCTGAACATTTTTTTACTTCCAAACCTTGGAAAAATTCCCCATCTTGTGTGAAATATTAGTGTCTACATCTCAAGAAAAAGAAAAGTATATTATGTGAATCTCTAAACATTAAAGATCATCACTCTTTTATGGAACAACTATTTTTTAAACATTGTTAGTTCAAAATTTTTTGACTAGATTATCTACTTTCAATTTGTTGCATTAAAATTGAACAAGCAAATCATCATCTACTTTGGGCTTAAAATTGAACACTTGTGCTTGTATGGGTGATTAGCTTAGTTCACACTTGAAATTTTGGTGTTTAAATCGATTAACCTTGTGTTTTGAGTCATTGGTGCGCTTGTACAAATATGTTAGATTAAAAACCTTTATACTTTTTTAGAAAGGCATGTCTAGGGAATGCACTTCTTCCTCAAAGAATGACCTTTAACCAACAATCCTTCTAATCAGTATATAAATAAGACATAAGCCAAATCTCCTTTTTATATCTAGCCAAGCTTGGGTGAGGTGTGTTGATGATAGCCTAGATTGGGTGAATATCCCTAAGTAGCCAGCATGGTCAACTAGGATCTTAAGTGAGTCACACATGTACAACTGATTGGATAGAATCCATGAACCCTACTACAACCTTGTTAAATATAGACCTACCAATTTCACCTCCAAACAATTACCTTATTAAAGTGAAAGGGGTTGAAAAATCTCCCCTAAGATTCCCAACATATGTGTTCCATGATATTGTGTTAGTGAAAGAGATCTTCACTAGCACAAATACAATATCTAGCAACAAAAAAAACATGGACGTGTACGTCGTTGACCTTTGTGTCCTAGTAGTGTGATGATAGTTGTGTGAGACAACAAATGTCTAAGCATTAAGCATATAATATTGTATCTTGTAGCCAAGTTTGACCTAGATTAATCTGTTTATCCTTGTTTCAAACCCATGTTAGATTGACAAAACACATTGTCTATTGTGCTTGTTATGTAACCAATTTCCAAAAAATGAAAAACCAACATAAAAAAGTGTCAAAATGAGTCCAACTTGTTCAAGTCTAGGCTTTCAACAAAAAACCTATTCTAAAATCAGAACCCTTGTTTGAGAAATCACTTTTTATCAGACAGATTCACCAAATTTGAGATCTTTTTAAGACTCTCTCCCTTTTCCACAATTTCCCACATCTTTCTATAATTGACAAATTTTTATCACAATCAATCCATTTATTGCCATAGTTTATCCTTTTATTGCAGCAATCGGTGATTGTTTACCACAATTGACCTATCAATTTACCGCAATCGGTGGAAGTTTTCCACACTTGACCAAGAGATCTGAACATTTTTTTTACTTCAAACCCTTGGAAATATTCTCCATCTTGTGTGAAAGATTGGTGTCTACATCCCAGGAAAAAGAGAAGAATATTGTGTTAATCTCTAAACATTAAAGATCATTTCTCTTTGATAGAACAACTATTGTTTAAACATTTCTAGTTCAAAAAAATCAGACTAGATTATGTTAAAATGGAAAAATAAATTCGAGCTAGGAACGTATAATCCAATTGAGTAAGGAAAAAGGAAGATTATTATGAATAATTTTAATCCTTAGAGCATACACCAAAATGAAACAACAAGGGAGACAAGAAGTTTTTGAAGGGGGAAAAGCATAAAAAAACCCCCGTGATATTATTAAGAATGGGATAAAAATCCTAAGAGAGAGAGAGGAAGAAAATGAGAGCAAAATGCTCATACAATGCTTCAATGAGAATGAGAAACTAAGTGTTGCAAGTGAATGTGTGAAAGAGTGAATAATGTGAAAAAGTAAGTGAGTGAATAAGAGAAAAGAAGCATCTCTTATGAAGAGATGAGAAGAAAGGAGTTGCATGTAACTCCCATGTGCATGTGAGCCACATTCATAATGTGTGTGCCACTTGTGCTATTTCCTCTTAAGGAGGAATCTAGAATATAAGAAATTACAAATAAATAATATGTCCTCACACATGGACAAGAGGACATGTGTTCATGTAGGGATTCTATAGGAATCTCCTACTTACATAATAAATTAATCTAAACTACCTTGGTTTATAATATATTTCACCAAGGAAAGATTACTTATTCTAACAGATTATCTACTCTTAATTTGGTACATTAAAATCGAACAAGAAAATCATCATCTACTTTGGGCTTAAAATTGAACACTTGTGATTGTATGGATGATTAGCTTAGTTCACACTTGAAATTTATGTTTTTAAATCGATTAACATTGTGTTTCGAGTCATTCATGCACTTACACAAATCTGTTAGATTAAAAACCATTATATTTTTTTAGAAAGGCCTGTCTAGGGAATGTGCTTCTTCCTTGAAGAATGATCTTAAACCAGAAATCCTTCCAATCAGTATATAAACAATACATGAGCCAAAGCTCCTTTTTATATATAGCCAAGCTTGGGTGAGGTGTTTTGATGATAGCCTGAATCGGGTGAATATACCTAAGTAGACAACAAGGTCAACTAGGATCTTAAGTGAGTCACACACATACAAACTGATTGGATAGAATCCACAAACCCTACTATAACCTTGTTAAATAGAGACCTACCCTTTTCACCTCTGAACAAGTACCTTATTATAGTGCAAGGGGTTGCAGAATCCCCCCAAGATTCCCAACATATATGTTCCAGGATATTGTGTTAGTGAAAGAGATCTTGACAAGCACAAAAACAATATCTGACAATGAAAAAAACATGGGCGCGTACATCGTGAACCTTCATGTCCTAGTAGTGTGACAATAGTTGTGTGAGCCAAAAAACATCCAAGCATTAGGCATATAATATTGTATCTTGCAACCAAGTTTGACCTAAATTAATCTATTTTTCCTTGTTTCAAACCAGTATTAGATTTATGAAACACTTTGTCTATTGTGCTTGTTATGTGACAAGTTCCCAAAAAATGCAAAACTAACAAAAAAAAATGTCAAAATGAGTCCAACGTGTTCAAGTCTAGGCTGTCAACAAAAAAAATGTTCTGCAATCAGAACCCTTGTTCCAAAAATCACTTTTTATCAGACAGATTCACCAAATTTGATATTTTTTTGAGACTGTCTCCCTTTGCCGCAATTTCTCACATCTTTCTGTAATTGACAAATTTTTACCACAATCAATCCATTTATTTTGATAGTTGATCCTTTTATTGCTGCAATTGGTGATTATTTACCGCAATTGACCTATCAATTTAGCGTAATCGGTGGAAATTTTCCACACTTGACCAAGAGATCTGAACATTTGTTTTACTTTAAAACCTTGTAAAAATTCCCCATCTTGTGTGAAAGATCAGTGTCTATATCCCAAGAAAAAGAAAAGAATTGTGTTTGAATCTCTAAACATTAAAGATCATCACTCTTTGACAGAACAACTATTATTTAAACATTGTTAGTTCAAAAAGTTTAGATTAGATTATTTACTTTCAATTTGGTGCATTAAAATCGAACAAGCAAATCATCATCTACTTTGGGCTTAAAATTGAACACTTGTTCTTATATGGGTGATTAGTTTAGTTCACACTTGAAATTTTGGTGTTTAAATCGATTAACCTTATGTTTCGAGTCATTAGTGCACTTGCACAAATCTGCTAGATTAAAAAACTTTATACTTTTTTAGAAAGGCCTGTCTCAGGAATGTGCTTCTTCCTTAAAGAACGACCTTAAATGAGAAATCCTTTCAATCAGTATATAAAAAAGACATGATCCAAAGCTCCTTTTTATACCTAGCCAAGCTTGGGCAAGGTGTATTGATGATAGCCTGGATTGGGTGAATATTCCTAAGTAGCCAACATGGTTAATTGGGATCTTAAGTGAGTCACACACGTACAAACCAATTGGATAGAATCTATGAATCCTACTACAAACTTTTTAAATAGAGACCTACCAATTTCACCTCTAAACAAGTACCTTATTATAGTGCAAGGGGTTGTAGAATCCCCCCAAGACTCCCAACATATGAGTTCCAAGATATTGTGTTAGTGAAAGAGATCTTCAATAGCACAAAAACATGGACATGTATGTCGTGAACCTTCGTGTCGTAGTAGTGTGACGATATTTGTGTGAGCCAACAAACATCCAAGCATTAGGCATATAATATTGTATCTTGCAGCCAATTTTGACCTAGATTAATCTATTTGTCCTTGTTTGAAACCCGTGTTAGATTTACAAAACACTTTGTCTATTATGCTTGTTATGTGACCAGTTTCCAAAAAATGCAAAACCAACATTAAAAACTATCAAAATGAGTCCAATATGTTCAAGTCTAGGCTGTCAACAAAAAACATGTTTTGCAATTAGAACCCTTGTTCCAAAAATCACTTTTTATCAGACAGATTCACCAAATTTGAGATTTTTTTAGACTGTCTCCCTTTGCCATAATTGCCCACATCTTTCTGTAATTGAAATTTTTTTACCACAATCAATCACTTTATTTCCATAGTTGATCCTTTTATTGCCGCAATTGGTGATCATTTACCGCAATTGACCTATCAATTTACCGAAATTGATGGAAGTTTTCCACACTAGACCAAGATATCTGAACATTTGTTTTTACTTCAAAACCTTGGAAAGATTCCCCATCTCGTGTGAAAGATTAGTGTTTACATTTGAGGAAAAAGAAAAGAATATTGTGTGAATCTCTAAACATTAAAGATCATCGCTCTTTGACAAAACAACTATTGTTTAAACATTGTTAGTTCAAAAAGTTCAGACTAGATTATCTACTTTCAATTTAGTGCACTAAAATCGAACAAGCAAATCATCATCTACTTTGGGCTTAAAACTGAACACTTGTGCTTGTATGGGTGATTAGCTTATTTCACACTTCAAATTTTGGTGTTTAAATTAATTAACCTTGTGTTTCGAGTCATTAGTGTGCTTGCACATGTCTTTTAGATTAAAAACCTTTATACTTTTTAGAAAGGCCTGTCTTGGGGATGTGCTTCTTCCTCGAAGAATGACCTTAAGCCAGCAATCCTTCCAATCAGTATATAAACAAGACGTGAGACAAATCTCCTTTTTATATCTAGCCAAGCTTGGGCAATGTGTGTTGATGATAGTCTGGATCGGGTGAATATCCCTAAGTAGCCAGCATGGTCAACTAGGAGCTTAAGTGAGTCACACACCTACAAACCAATTGGATAGAATCCATGAACCCTACTAAAACCTTGTTAAATAGAGACCTACCCATTTCACCTCCGAAAAAGTACCTTACTATAGTGCAAGGGGTTGTAGAATTCCCCCCCAAGATTCCCAACATATGTGTTCCAGGATATTGTGTTAGTTAAAGAGATCTTCACTAGAATGAAAACAATATCTGGCAATGAAAAAACATGGGCACATACATCATGGACCTTCGTGTCCTAGTAGTGTGACAATAGTTGTGTGAGAAAACAAACATCCAAGCATTAGGCATATAATATTATATCTTGCAGCCTAGTTTGATCTAGACTAATCTATTTGTCCTTGTTTCAAACCCATGTTAGATTTACAAAACACTTTTTCTATTGTGCTTGTTGTGTGACCTATTTCCAAAAAATGCAAAACCAACTTAAAAACTATCAAAATGAGTCCAACGTGTTCAAGTCTAGGCTGTCAACAAAAAACCTACTCTGTAATCAGAACCCTTGTTCCATAAATCACTTTTTGTCAGCCAGATTCACCAAATTTGAGATCTTTTTCAGAATATCTCCCTTTCTTGCAATTGCCCACATCTTTCCGTAATTGACAAATTTTTACCACAATCAATCCCTTTATTTCCACAGTTGATCCTTTTATTGTCACAATCGGTGATCATTTACTGTAATTGTCATGCCCAAAAGTTGGGCAAAAACACACGAACAAAATTTTTTAAAAACGCACAAAAATAGGATACCCAAACAAACATTAGGGTAACATGTGCTTGCAAAATGGTGCAAAGGGATAAACAAAACAAGAAAGGTCTCAAGGAGAGGAATAAATTTCACAGCTATCCTAAAGGATGTCTAAAGCTCCAAACTGGATTTGCACGTAAACTGAGGTAGTTGACCAAAACTCAACTAGAGTTGACCCAAAAGTAAACTAGAGTTGACCAAAAGTCAACCAAACTCTAAAATAAGAGAAGGAACATGACAAGGGACTACTAAGCTATAAAGAAGTCAGGCATGCAAAATGAGGTAGTTGACTAGAAAGTCAACCCATATTGACCAAAAAGTCAACTATCTCCATAAGACATGAAACTGAAACCCTAGGGTCCAACGGGTACCGAGAACATCTGGGATGAAAAATTGGAACGATCAGAGGAAGTTTGACTTATATTTGACCAAAAGTCAACCATGCATGATGCTGGTCAAAGGTAGTGATAATACCCTAAAAAGGTGTATATCACGAAGATAAGGGGTGCATAATCCCTTAAACAAGAAAATGTTATCTGGGTAGTAATTCTAAAATGAATAAATTGATTGGATAATTAGATTTCCAAATATTATATTTATATACCTAATTATCAATATCCCTATCAAAAAAAATTAAAGTCCTAACATTATATTTTTTAACATACAATATTAGAATTTAATCTATCTAATATCTTAAGGAAATTACAAATTAAATTTACTTTATCAACCTAATGAAAATTTTAAAATTAAATCTAATAAACGATAACAAAATTTAAATCATGAAGTTTTATACTAATTCTAATTTTAATGTAATTCCTTCTATAGATGAATAAATCTATAATAAAGCATATCTAAAAAAAAGTAAGATATTATCTAACAAAATCAAATCTTTTAAATCAAACTCTAAACTACAACTTTATATTGAATCTTTAAAATAAATAATGATCTTATTAATAA
>MU224677.1:239469-271761 GCA_018584345.1 Thuja plicata | reverse complement strand
TACAATTTGATCAAGGAAATTGATTTGAATTGAAAATGTTCCAAAGCATTGATTCAGAAATTTGATAAATTGATAAAATGATAAAATGGGGCCCAAAGTCTAGGCGACCATTTTAGGGTGCATACACTAGGGATTGAAGATGGAGAAACAGGAATAGGAATATTAGGAATTGGATTAGGCATGATAGGATTAGGATTAGGAGGATTAGGAAATAGATTAGGATTAGGAAGATTAGTAAATGGGGTATCATCTACCCAATATTTCACATAATCCAAAAGAGAAATAAGTTGACTACACAAATCCTTGATGAAAGTTTTGAAAGTGCAAAGATTGGTATTATTTAATCTTATAATAGCATGAGCAAGTGAAGCATGAAGAGTAAAAAACATGATGAAATGGATGATACTTTCATAAACATCATAAGTACTATAAAGAGATGCTAATAGAAGAATAATGAGGAAAATAACCATACACCAAAGCATCTTAAAGATTCTCATAGTGAATGAAATGAAAGAAATGTTTTTATATTTTTATGAGTATGTAGATTTTTTTTTATTTTAAAATGAAAGAGCATAAAAGAAAACTAATTTAGTATGTATGAAAAAGCTAGTCTCTAAGGAAAAGAAGTAAAGCATCTAACACCAAAAAGAAAGAGTTGTCTATCGTGGGTTCACCAAAATGTACGATATAAGAAGAATGTAAGATAAAAGTAATGTTATGACATAGATGCTACATTTGAAATTAGAATGTTGATTGAAATGTGTGGGGAACATAAGATGTTCCTTTTAATCTCAAATACACAAAAGGAAGCATCCAAATTGATTAACCCCAAAGGAGGGATCAATGCATAAATGAATCAATCTATTGGAAATGAGAGCAAAGAGGAATACCTTAGATCCTATTTATAGAAAAGAATGTGTGATAACTTTAATTGAAATGAATAGGAGAAAAGTACTAACATTGAAATGTTATAGATCTGAATAATGCTATTTTTGGGTGTCTACACTCAGTTTTTGGAAAATCTACAACCAAATCTAGAATAGAAATGCAGAGATGAACAAAACCTAGAAATATTTTTCCATTCTGACACAGTTCCAATTTTGACCCTCAAGTCAATGTCACCATTGAACCATAATTTCTGATTCCAACCTAGGGTAGAATCAACCTCAAAAGTATCTGACTAAAAATCTATTTCTGGATCCTGAAAGCTTTCTGAAAAGGGTATCCAAATTTGCACTCTAATCTTATGTTTCGAACTTGTATCTACAAGAAAAATGGTTTGTTTGTTGGGGGGAGGGGTTTGCCTTAGTCAAACCTCGATTTAGGAATTAACCTTGAAATCAATAATTGAAATAAAGAATGCTAGAAAGTAGTAGAATTAGATCTAATAATGAAGCTTTGATATTTAATAGATATGCAATTGTATTCCAAATGTAAAAAAGTATGTAAATATGAAAGCTTGGACTCAATATTAGAAAACATAAACCTCCATGATTGTATGCTTGGAATCCACCTTGAAGAGAGAATGGATGAATCTTGAGGATGCACAAAGGATCTTGAAGGAAGATCACACCACTGTTATGCCCTGCATCCCCGTCCCTACATTTTGTGTGCAAAATGTTGGGTCCCCCTTTTTTTTTGCTTTTGTTTGCTTTTGCTTGCGCCTTTGCCTTGTCTTTCTTTCCCTTTCATTTTTTTTCTCCGGGGTTTTCTTCCCCGGTGTGGTGCTTTGTTTGTTTGTTTGGTTTTCATCTCCGAGACTTCGGTCCTGCAGATTGTCCTTCATTGGAAACCAGATTCCAGACTCTGAGATTCTTCGTCATGATGTTCTTAAGGATATCATCACGAGGAATCCCCAAGCCCAGAGTCTGGAGGTTTTGCTTGTCCGGAGATTGTCGGAAGGGGAAGGATTACCTTTTTACCGCAGGTATAAATAGAATTCATATGTCACTTTCACACTTACCATGATTAAAACCTCCAAGCACTTAGAGTGAATTAGTGAGCGATTTCAAAGTGATTAACAGAGCATTTGCAGAGAGTTTACGATAATCAACGCTCAAAACTTTTAGTCATTCTCAGGCAAGTATGAGTGCTTCATAGTGGTGATTTTGACCGATTGAAAACTTGAGATGTTGCAGAGATCCCATGATAACCCTTCTCTTTCCTTCGCCTTTTGCGTTCTCAGGTTGGTTTCCGTTTTCCGCTCTGGTTTTCTTCTATTTTCGTTTGGTTTTTGGTTTGTCTTGCTTTGTTTTGTTTCCCTATTTCATTTGGTTTGTTGTCTTCTGGTTTTGCCGCCCATTGGTGGGTCAGCTCTACCCGAGGGTCGTCTGCCCTTTGTGCAGAAGTGGTCTGTCTGTAAATAGTGTAAATAGTTGTATATATGTGTTTTTGCCTTGTCTGGTTTCCCTGCGAGCATCGTCCCACATTGTATACTCGTGTATATATGTGTATAGCTATATGTAACCCCTGTATATCTCCTCATTTTTGTGTATATATCCCTTTGCTCCATGTATATCCTTCTGGGTGGCTTGGAAAGCTGGTCGAGTCACCTCTATTTCTAGTTTTTTGCCTCTGAGCTCACTTTGGGGCAGAAAACCACCTGTTTGAAACTCAGCTCTTTTCTGGTTTCAAACAGGCGGTTTTATCTCTCCTCCATGAAGTATCTCAGAACCTCATTTATGTCCCATGCGCACAATCAATTCCAGCCAAGTGGCTTTCCCTTTTTGCGCATTCGGACAGTTGGCTCCGCTGTCATCGCCATCACTTCCATTTAATACCAACACATGTGGCGCCCACGTGGGCTTGACAGCTTTCCTTTTCACACATCCTTGCTAATGGTCATCTCCCTAGGCTTTAGGTCTCTTACCACCATCCATCCTGTGTCTTTTCCAAGTGTGATAAAAACCCCTACACCCGGATGTGTAATGAAGATTTTAAGTTTACGATATGTTTTTCTTTTCGGTTACCTTTGCATGATGCTAACTTTTCAGGAAGGAAAACACCATGGTGGTAAGATATCAAGACCCCAAAATGATTATTTTGATAAACATGTTCTGACGGTCATTTTGCCTTGCAGGTTCCTAGAGTTCATCTTCCAAACATGTCTGAGGCATCTGCGTCATCTCCGCTCGGAAGCCCAGAACTACCAACTGCAACAGAGACCAGGGCAGCCGTAAAATCCAAGATGGAGAGGGCCCTAGAAAATCTCCCCCTCACCATGAAGTTTGTATAGGATAATGTCATTATGGGCTCAAAGATTGAGTCCAAGGTAAAACTGATGACCGACACCAATGTCAGAACTTGGACAGAAATGTAGGCCTTGGTGAAGGTAATGCACATCCAGTGACAGGCTAGAGACCAGCTAGCAATCAACGTCGGGGGCTCTGAAATCCTCCGGGCAGCCTGCTTCCCGTGCTCTATGCAATCTCTGGAGCTTATCCTAACATTGGTGAACAACTACAACTCCTCTATCCAGGCCGTTATGCTTGCAGCTGCAGAACCCAAAAGATACCCCACTCCACTGGTGTCCCTTGACCCAGTCACATTCCAGGAAAGCCTGGGTATCCCACAATTTGATACGGTGGTTACAAGGACCGATGCCTTGACCCAGTTTACACAACTAGAGGATGTTGCCCGGGTATATATGAATACCCATTGGCTTAAGGCCCCAAAGAGGGACCCAAAGAGAATGAAGATAGAGATTTCCCACTCCGAATTCAAGGAGAGCATCCAAATGGGAATGATAGCATTGGCCTAGGTCTTTGGGAAACCCTCTGCCCAGGAGTTTTCCAAATGTATGTACTATTTCCTCCTTGGCATCTCCACCAAGGGAGAATTCTTTGACTGGGCCACAATAATTTCCAACCATGTCGACTCCCAGTTCCAGCAGTTGAACTAGAAGAAGAAGTTCTATATGTCTTCTTATGTTTTCTGGGCCCTGGCATAGTAGAGGCCCCATTCCCATGGCCTACTCACTGATGGCATGCTTGGGATTGGCTCAGAACAAAAGGCACCATGGGACCATTTCCCACAGATTCAATGGGAGGCCAGCTTCCCTAGTTTCTATCGGGTAAACGACGCATTCGTTTACTACCATCTGCTTACACCCACCCGGGATGCTGAATATCGCCTGTCCACTGAGGTGATGAAGTTGGTCCATAGTTATGGACACTACTATATTCATTTCTAGCAACATACATACATTAGGGTCGCTGGCTTCTCCGGGAAACCCTACTTGTTACCTAGACATTGTGGGGACAAGTTCATGCTGCTAGAATATTGTAGGCAAATAATGGAGGTGCATGCCTTCTTTGCCCTCAAGAAGATTCCAAACATCCCACTTCCAATCACCTGTGGGAACTACACATGCAGTCTGGCCACCGCAAAGGAGGTAGATAATGAGCTAAAAAGTTATAACTTACAAGAATTTTATCTAGCACAAAAATTTTTTGATCCGCATGGCAGAATTGCAGTGGCAATGCCCCGGGCTTCAGAGCCCCATCGCATACACATGGAGGACTTTTGGGCAGACTGCCAAGATGATGTGGATGTGCGGAGCCAGCACTATATCAGAATGATGGCTGACATGATGCATAAATTGAAGCTTCGAAAGTTCCCAGCAGATTTCTCTGACGCCGCCCCCACCATCGACCCCTAGTACAAGGAAAAGGGGATCGATAATAAGGCCCTTCCACCAGTAAATTGGGCTGCCCAGGAAGGGCCCACTATTGAAGACTTCACTCGAGAGGTGGTCGAGAGAAGCCACACCTATTTTAAGAAGGTGTGCCCCGGGAGTACCCGCCGAGTAGCCAACCAGAGCTAAAGTTAACTCCGCCGTCAGTACATTAAATGACCCTGGGGGCCGGGACTTCTTTGCAGGGGGAAAATAAGGGAAAAAAAATAGCTACAACCCCTTCTGTGCAAGAATTCCCAATCGTAGAATAAATAAAATAGTCGGTGGTGGCCTCCCAACAAATGAGGGAGTAATTAATAACGAAGTTGTCCACCCCACCACTTATGACTGGGCCACTTCGTCCTCCTTCCTCCCCGTCATTGCCAGCCTTAATGGTCAAGGTGACAGGGGTGGATCCACTAGAAGCAGCGGCAATAAGAGATGCGGGACCTCCTCTGGTTACCCGGAGGAAGAAAAAGCTCAGCAAAAATCCTAAGGCGAAACCAGCGCCGAAGGTGTCCCTCCCCCGAGAAGTGGAGATTCTTTCTTCTAATTCCCCAAAGCCGGAGAAAGAAATAGAGCCTGCAGAGGTCTTGGCCAGTCCCCCTCCAGAAGAAGAATTTGATGTATTTGCGGCCGATGAGTTTGGAAACTTGCAGGGGGATGATACACAAGCAGAGGTAGAAGTCCTAGGGATGGAACAAGGGGCTGCAGAACAAGAAGATATTGAGCAAGAGCCTACACAGGGACAGGAGTAGCGGACAGAAGAAAAGGAGCCAGAACCAGAGATTTCCTCTGGAGCTCAAGAGATGTGAGGTCTGAGAGTGGACCAAAAAAAACCAAGTGAAAAAATGGCATCAGCTGGGGGAACAAGACCTTCAGGAATAACCGTAACCGTAGCTGCCATGTTCCAAGGGCCACTCCCGAGAGTGACCTTTGGACAGGTGATCACAACGGCCCAAACTCTAAATCTTGCCCCAACACCTCCCCTACTACCGAAAGAGGTGCCAACTGAGGAGGAAGCCCTGACAGAAGAAGAAGAGCAACAAGAGGAGCAGCTTGAAGAAGAAATCCCCAAGGAAGCCTACCAGGGTCCAGACCCAATGATAGATGTATAGGATAAGGCTGAGGAAATGGAGATCGAAGAGGATGTCATTGTAGAAGAAGTTGAGGCAGGGAGAGGAACGGATGAGGTCCACATTGCTGAGGAGCAACAGCCACCGGACACTGGGGAAGAATCGGGAGAAAAAATCCTGGCAGGAAGGCCACCCCTACCACCTTAGTGGCTGATAGAGAGCAGGAAAAGAAAATCTCAGTCTGCTCCTATGATTCCTCTCTCACTAGCTGAAATGATGGCCCAAGTTTAGGCCCCACCAAAGGTAAAGAATGCCCAGACAGTTCACACTCTTTGAACTGGGCCAGGTAGAGAAACAGTCGCCGTTGTGGCAACACCTCCCCCAGACGCCGATGAAGCAACCGCGGACCCCGCAGATTACAATGTTGCAGAGGTATCCCTAGGAAAAAGGGGAAAGCAAGGTGAGTTAAACTTTCTAAAGGAGGCAGCAAGGGCAGTGGAAGCCCAATATGAGAAAGAGTCCTAGAGACTCAAGGCTGAGAAGGAAAAGAATGCAAACCTTATGGGGTTGCTTACTGAGCTGGCCCGACCCATCAATGCCGCTCCTCCGGAGACCTCCACATCAGAAGAACTACTACAGAGTGACATAGACTCCCTGCAAGTAATGAAAAAGAAAGCCCAAGTAGTGGATGAGTGGGTCACCCTACAGATAGGAAACACCCAGCGTTTCCTAGCGTCCACCCTCCCAGATCTATACACAGCCTGACAGGTTGTTCATTAGGCGGAAGCGCTTATTGAGCAGTGGGGGAGTGATGTCAAAAATTACCAAGCATGGAAGGTGGAGCTCGAAGAGCTCCTCACCTTGGGAGAAGATATGATTTCTGAATCTGGAATTCTGGGTGAGGAATCATTTGATTTTGTGAGAACCCAGCACTCCAGACTTGACCTCATATTGGAGGTAACCAAGCAACTGGTAGGGTCCTTACAAGAAAAGGTAAACGCTGTAAAATATTCTTCTAATTTATACAAGTCTTTTGTAATAAAGGCTTCCGGGGCTGATCCCCTTAGCACAGATACATATACCCCTAAAGATTTAGTTTTGGGGAGTTTTGATGAGATAATGAAATCCCGGTATTAATCCCCAGAGGGGATGGATGGGGCCCAGATGGTGAAATTAACCAGCATGATACTCAAAGGTCATGACGCGACAAGAATGGCTGATGAATTCAAATAAAATATTCTGGACCTGGGGGAACAAGTTGAAGTGGCCAAGCACAGAAGGGCCAGCCTAAAAGATATAGATGAAGATGGCATCTCCCGCCTCCTCTAGGCCTTCAATGACAATAAGCAACCTTGATCTTTCTCCGGGGACCGGGGAGAACTCAAGTGTTCGACATTCTTTATTCTTTGAGGACGTAAGTTTCTGGATCCCAGAGTCCCAGATCCAAAATTTTGTATTCTTTAAAGTGATTCATTTCCTGGCCCCCTAGGCCGACCGATCACTTTCAAAAGTGGTTAATAAATGTTTTTAGAAGGTAGTTGGCCACATCAAGGGGCGTCGGCTCGGCAGTTGGTTTTCTGACAAGGTGGTCTTCTCGAGGCACCACTCAAAGGTACACCTGGCACATTGGAGACAGAGCACTGCATTTCCCATTTATGAGGCATGTAGCCTCAATCCCCTAGGGACCTACTTTCTTCTTTCTCCTTTCTAGCTCTCTTCTCAAGACCGATTCTTCTGATGTATATTCTTGTCTTATTCTTCTGACATGGCAGACCTATTCCGTCTCTAGGTCTTTTGTAGGGTGGCGCAAGTAGTACCGGCCCCTAGATATTGTATTTTATTGAAACATGATGTAAATAGGGTTAGGGTTAGAAGAGAGTTGTATAAATAGGCAGACCGGCCCATTTCCAAGGGTCGGCAAAATTGATGATTTTGTTGTCCATGATAATAGCAAAGTGATTTCTCATTTCAGTTACAGATCTTAATGCTCCATTATTACATTCTTAATAGTTAGATGCTCCCCTGGAGCCACCATTGTATCATGCACCAGTGCTTGCTAGAAAGGATATTAATAAAGAAGGAATAATTCTCGATAATGATGTTGTTGGCATTCCTGCTTCTGAGTTAATGGTATTTCATGTTTTAATGTTCCATATGTCTTCTACTCTAATATGTTAAAGTAGATTAACGACCTCTTTTCTCTCACTACCAATGGAGTTCTAACCGATGGTTATGTATTTCTTCAATATTTAGTGTAGTCTATCAGAGTATTATTGATGTTCTAGATGTTCAAACATGACTGTAGTTAGATAAAATGTTTCTAACCCTGCAGGATCTTTTTCGCTTTATTTGTTAAGTGTAGAATGCTAGGGGAAACCTTACTTTATTGAATCTTCAGAGAAAATGAGTTGAAGAAACCAGCTACCCCCCTCGAAAATAGTCACTTCTCTCCAACCGAGCCTTGCACCGTCATGACCCGACACCCAGGTGCTTGAAGGCCTGGAGAATATAATTCTCCCAGACAACCTTTGTAGGTGGAGTTGGCCGGTATCCCTGGAACCCGGTGACAACTTATGACTGTTGGCGGACCCGGTCAGCAAAACCTTGTCAACAGAAACTGGCACTAGAAGGAGGGCATGAACTCATCCCCGTCTAGAGATTCTGATTTTACATCTTCTAAGGGTTCCCTAAGTTATAGTTTTAAGAGACAAGCCTTCAGTGGGATTGCATCTTTTTCCCCAGCTAAATTTGAAAGATTCCTTAGGTCTGCCCCAAATCCTAGAAGGTTTGTTAAACTCAATCCCCCTGCTCGAAAGAAATAGACCTCGAGAATCACACCAGCCACTATTGTTTGGGGATCTACCATACCTCCGAATACCCAAATTTCTCAGATAATTCTGGGAACCAGTGCCCAAACTACTCAACATATAGTTCCCCCAATGGCTGCATATTTTAGAAACACAAGGTCCCCAATGGGAACTTTTCTGGGTGCAATCGACGACTTACCCTCTCACCCAGAGAAGATTTTCCCATGATATGAGCACTTAGGCTCACGGACCGTGGAAGAACACTTACAAGCATATAAATATGCCATGAACCAACATCGAATCCAACATGAAGATGTTGTGACTCAGATGTTTCCCTTGTCTTTAGGGCAAGGTGAGTTAAACTGGTACCTTAACCTTCCTGCCAAATCCATAAGTAGTTGGCCGGACATGGAGGACGCCTTCTTGGCTGTCTTTTGCATGCATGTAGACCCAACCTGGTCACATAGCCAGTTCATCTCCATTAGGAAGGAACCCAATGAACCTCTCACAGCATTCAACCATAGGTTCTAATGTGCTTTAAAATGGTGCACGAGCCCTTCATTCCATCCCCGGAGGTAACCATACAGACCTATCTTAACACAATGGACCCCTTTGTTGCCACTCTCCTTTGGAGAACAACCACTGCGGGCGACCGGGACACCTTGGCAAAAGTCTACAACCTAGCCCTAAAGCTGTCCTGCGGTCTCAAAAAATCCCCAGGCGGGATTGGGCAGAACATGCCTTTCAACATGATCCCCGGCAGATCTACATATGCCAGGGGATACAACCCCAATCTGGCAATAGGTGCCCCCTTAATGGCGATGAATCCTCCACCACCCTTGATAGACCAGTAGGCACGGTATGTTTACCCAGCCCACACCTAGATGACACCGGGTCTAGAAGTCTTCCCTTGGAATCAGCCGCAATAGGCACAATAATCTCAAACACAACCATCCAGAGTGCCCTTCTTTCAGTCATCCATGGCTGGAGGATTGCCGCCCTCGACTCTGGCTAATCCTGTTGCCTTCCCGGGAAGCCAACAACAACCACAGCCATCACATTGTGATGCTAACACTCAGTTGACTGCCAAGGTCGAATCCCTCTGGTGAATGTTGTTCACCTTGACTATGGACATGGGCCAACTGAAGGCGGGGTCCTACGCACCCCAGAATTCAAATTCCCAGAGAGGAAATATTTTCTCCGGCCAACAAAACAACAATGTCGGAGGAAGAAACTTCAACAATGGGTCTAGGCCTAATCAGTAGCAATGGAATAATAACACGAACACCAGAGGCCCACCTCTAAACTAAAATGCCAACCAAAATGACGCTGGACCATCACATTTTACGCCAGTCACAGACTTCCAGCCCATGACTAATTGGTGTAGATTGCATGATACAGGTTCACACAACGAGGTGAATTGTGCCACTTTGGAGAAGGTCATCATGATCTCCCAGCTGGATAGGCAGCAGTCACACAATACCGCCCCTCTAGAGCCCCCTATCTAAGAGCCAACCCACAGTGCCTTCACCTATGATACCATCTTCTTCAGAGCTTCCAGGGAGGATGAAGAAGAATCCGAACTACAGGGATTCTTTGATGAATCTATCTCACCCTTTGAGGCCAATGCTTTTACTAACCCGTGGACTCCATACCATACTCGAAGCCAGGTTGGTAAAGGACCAGCTTACATGCCCACACCTCCTATCAAAGACACTCCTCCTCCCCGAAATAATGCAACTGATCGACCCGTCCCTCCAAAAGGTCCTAGTCCTAGCCAATTGAAAGACCTCGCTGAGGAAAATCACCCATTCCTGGGAGGAAGATTCGATATCATGAAGGCGTTAGAGAAGACCACCACCTCTATGACCTTGATGGAGGTTTTGCTAAATTGTCCCAAGTAGAAGAAGTCTCTTCTGAAGCTCTTAGAGAACCCAGAAGCCGTTAGCCGCCCATCCAAGATTGTCTCCTTTGAAGATGCTAATGCGGCTATCTTCCAAGGGAATAATGAGGATCCTCCCTTCCTACTAGGCCGAAATATCTATGGCAAAAATATACACAATTTCCTAGTAGACTCTGGAGCTTTGGGTAACATCATGCCCTTGTCTATTTGTCAGAAGCTTGGATTCCATCCCACCCCATCTAATGGAACAGTGATCTAGCTGGATAAGACTGCTGTAAAAATGGTGGGAGAATTGAAGAACATCCAGATACATCTTATCCAGGACCCCAGGATAGCTAGCATCATTGACATCCAAGTGGTGGACATCCCAGAGACTTACGGGATGTTACTAAGTCAGAATTGGTCTAAGTCCTTGAATGGATACTTTTCGACCGACTTCACCCAATTATGGCTTCCATGGGAGGGAGAATCCAATAAGATCTGGGTTGAAAGTGAGCCCTAGATGAAATAGGCCCTTACCGAAGTTGGGAGGGTCAATGAGGTCTTTTTCTCTGAGACTTCTCTAGGGGTGTACCGACATTTTGAAATCTTAACATTCAATTTTGTCCCTAGAGAGGATCCCACAGTGCTATAGAGAGCCCAAGACTTGGATGAAAAGATGAGAGTCAAAATTGGCTCTCAAGGCTCCACAGCAACCCTTCCCACACTCCTGTCTGGCACTTGGTGCCGAGTGCACTACCAAAAACATTTAGAGCTTGAGTGTGGGCCATGTCTCTCGATCGCTAACCAGCAACTCAATATCTTCTGAAATAAACATACAACTGATTCCCCGGGACCCAGTACTCCTATGGGATGCACTCCTTTGGTGCCATTCCCCTAGGAATCCCAAGTCGAAACACCTCCGGAGGTAAATTCTACTTTCACGCCGATAGTCCCGGGAAGAATCCCTAAGTCTCCCTGCAATAATCCAAAGAAAACTCCCCCTCCCCAGCCTTAGATTACAAATAATGACTTATGGACCCTGAAGTTCGATGGGTCCCGATCCAAACAAGGCTGTGGGGCTGGGGTAGAGTTAGTCAACCCACGAGGGAAGTCCTTCCTCGCGTCCTATAGGCTACAGTTTAATTTTACAAACAATGTCACAGAGTATGAGGCTTTGGTCCTTGGACTCTTATTTGCATTAAGGAAAGGTATCACCTGCCTTCGGGCTCTGGGTGATTCAGAGTTGATTGTTAAACAAGTTCGGAGTCAATACACATGTCATGACAAAAGGCTAGCTGCATACCGCAACCAAGCTTGGAGCCTTATCAAAGATTTCGATGCCTTTGGCATTGACCTCATTCCCAGGCGATGAAAGTACATCCTGAATGCCCTCGCCATTTCCGCCAGCACACTTGAGCCAATTGCCGGCTCGCGACTCTAGAGATTTTCAATTGAGATGGTCCCTATCCTGTCCATCCTAGACAATGTCACCCACTTTCAGGTTTTTGAGGATGACTAGCATATCTTGGCTTTCATGGCAAATGTTGGTTTCTTTGAGGATCAGATAGTGGAGGAACGAGACCATGACCATACTGGGCAGAGTGATGAAGATGATGGGATCATGGAATTGCCTACTAACACCATCCCAAAGGGGATGGTTGCACTGGAATGAATCTTTGACTTGGACCCTCAGGCTGGCGAGAAGGTCGTCTGCTTCTAAGGGAGGAAACTTTGAAAAAGTTAACATCGGCCAGCCCAGTGAAGAAAATATCATTCACATCGGTACCTCCTGTTCCCCTGAGGAATGAGAGAAGATTCTCGTGGTCCTCCGAGAATACATCGATGTAATTGCCTGGGGTTATGAAGACTTGAAAACATATGATACATCCATCATGACCCATACTATTCCCCTGAAACCTGATGCTAAGCCCTTCCGGCAAAAGTAAAGACCGGCCAACCCCCTGATAGAGCCTCTGATTTGTCAAGAGGTAGAAAAACTGTTGTCAGCCCAGATAATATTCCCAATCTGGCACACTACATGGGTTGCCAACCTGGTCCCTATAAGGAAAAAGAACGGTGAGATCTGCCTTTGCATGGATTTATGAAACTTGAACAAGGCATCTAAAAAAGATAATCACCCTCTCCCCTTGTTGGATGAGGTATTTCAGATAGTAAATGGATCTCAGATGATGTCCTTCTTAGATGGATACTCAGGATACAACTAGGTCATGGTCAAATATGAAGACAGAGAGAAAACAATGTTTACCACCAAGTGGGGAACATTTGCATACAGGAGAATGCCTTTTGGTCTGATCAATACAGGGGCTACATTTCAGAAGGCCATGGACATTGCATTCAAGGGCCTTGTGAATCGGTGTATAATCATCTACATGGATGATTTGACCATCTTTTCTCGAGACAGGCGTGACCATGCCGCCCATCTCGCTCAGATCTATGAGAAATGTTGCTGGTATAGATTATCCCTCAACCCCAAGAAGTGCATATTCGGGGTCACCGAGGGGAAGTTGCTCAGGCATACCATCTCTGAGAAAGGTATATCCATAGACCCTGATAGAGTCAAAGCATTGCTAAACTTACAAATGCCTGGCAGCAAGAAAGAGATGCGATCCTTCTTCAGGAAGATCAACTTCGTCTGGTGGTTAATTACGGGATTCACAGAAATAGTCAAACCACTCAATGAGATGATGAAGAAGGATACCAAGATTGAGTGGAGTCCTGAGGCAAAATGGGCGTTCACCCAGATCAAACAGACAATAACGAAAGCACCTATTCTGGCTAGTCCAGACTATTCCCTTCTATTTTACATTTACTCGTTTGCTTCACCGCATTCTGCTGCGGCAGTGCTAACCTAAAAGATCAAAGGGGAAGAATGACCAATAGCTTTCATGAGCTCCCCCTTTAAGAACGCTGAAGTCTGGTATTCATCTCTAGAAAAATAGGCCTTTTCTCTAGTTCGCGTCGTAAAGAAATTTCGGCATTATATTCTCCGTAGCAAGGTGCATGCTATCATTCCAGACCAGGCTGTCAAGTCTCTGCTCATGCAGAATGAATTGGGTGAGAGACAGGGGAAGTGGATGGCCATCCTCTAGGAATATGACTTAGAAATGCAGCCCATGAAGATAGTTCGGGGCCAGGGACTAAGTTGAACAATGGAAGAAGGGACTCCCCACATAGAATGTCAGACTTACATGGTGGAGTCCATTACCCAAGATTCGTGGTACACCATTTTGGTATACTTGCTACTAAACAAAAAATGCCTGGAGGGGTTACCTCCCCACAAATGTCATGCCCTGCGGATGAAAAGTGCCCACTTCATGATCAAAAATTCTGTGCTTTACCGCAGAAACTATGAGGGAGTGTACCTCTGGTGCATTGACAAAAACCAGGCTGTAAGAGTGATTGATGAATTCCACAGACAGTTTGGAATCGGGCATGGCTCAGCCGATGCCATTGCCCATCAGATCCTTCAGGCTAGATACTATTGGCCATATATATTCAAAGACATTTACACTCATGTCAGGAAATGCCATACCTGCCAAACCGCAGCGCATCGTGAATGTAACCCAGCTATGCCTTTGCAACCAGTCTACGAGGCCAGGCCATTTGCCCAATGGGAATTTGAATTCATTAGGGAAATCAACCCCAACTCATCTGCCAACCACCAATACATCCTTACTGCTACTAATTACTGCACTCGGTGGTCTGAATCTATACCTTGCAAAAATAACACGGCAGACATAGTTATCAAGTTCTTGGAAGAAAATATCATCACAAGGTTTGGAATGCCCTTTGCTTTAGTATGTCACAATGGTCTAGCATTTTCTTCGGCGCAGTTACTCGAATGGACCTAAAATCAAAGGATCACTCTGAAGTTGTTCAACAACTATTATCCCCAGGGAAATGGTGTTGCTAAATCGACAAACAAAAATTTACTTGAAGTGATCAAACACCTGTTAGAACAGAATCCCTGGGATTGGCATCAAAAGTTGAAATTTTCCTTCTGGGTAGATCGCATTTATGTCAAAGCCACCCTGGGAACATCCCCGTTCCATCTTGTTTATGGTCAGAACCCTGTGTTCTCAGTCAATTTACAGATCCCAGTTTTACAGTTTATGCAAGAATTTAGCAACAGGGACAACATTATGGAGGTTCGACTCTTGAATCTGGTGCGAATGGAAGAATAGAAAGACGCAGCCCTTGAACATTTTGCACATCATCAAGCAGTGGTAAAATGATGTTTTGACAGAAGAGCCCAATACAAGGATTTTCAGATTTCAGATCTGGTCCTGTTGTGGGACAACGCTCGGGAAAAGAAAAGAAAGCATACCAAGTTCCAGCGGCTTTGGCTCGGACCATACTTGATCTTAGAAATCTGTGGGGCAAACACTTACTGCCTTAACACCCTGACTAGGGAACCTGTCACATTGCCCGTTAATGGGCAGTTTCTCAAACACAATTTTGAGTAGGGTAAGTTTGTCCTAAGTTGTATTATATGTAAAGCCTTCCGCTTGTAAATATCTCTTCTGGGTGTCTCGTTACAAGGTACCCTATCTTGTAAATAGTCTTGCCGACTGTCCTCCGGGATAGTCCTCTTTTGCTATTTTTTTTTTCATTTTCGGTTTTCTTTCGGTCCCGGCATTTTGTCTTGTCTTGCAGGAATTGGAATGCTTCGCATAGCTCTGGATTCCAGTGTAATGTCCACGGCATGGTGAACTTTAGAATCTATTTTTAGCACAGTGGGGTTGACCCAGTCTCCGGGGTTGTTTTACAGGTTATGGTTCATTTTGAGCAATCTCCATTGGGTGTTGTCTTTAGGATTCTAGCAATCAGTGAACACAAATAATATAAGGAACAAGTAATCAGATCCACTGAGGGTAGATCAGCTGTACTAATTGGTTGACCCAGGTCTGAAACTTTAAAGGATTCTTCTCGGTTCTGGAGCTTTATCCTCTCTTCGAACATCTAAATATAGGTGGACAGGTGAAATAACTATCACCATTAAAGTTAGCTAAGCTTAAGCTTAATGGTGAAAGAAGTACCACCTTACCCACCCAGAAACAAAAAAAATGATAGGAGGGAAAGCGGGATGAAAATCCAGTCTCCGGGGGAAGCGAGTGAATTGATGATAGGTTCGATGTAATTAGTACCCCTTCTCTATTCCTCCCAGAGGTCATCAGCTTGATTTCCTTCCAGAGCACACACGACACCATTGATAAAAGACTACGAACTGACTCCCGTGTGGTTGGATTCTCTCAGATATGTTTCTCTTTGCCTGTTAGATGCTCCAGTGGGCGGCTTATTCCAGTTTTGCTAACCAGAGATTCTATAGTTCTTGAATGCACTAAGGCATTCATCCCAGGTAGTCGCCATTTGTTATGCCTTGCATCCCCGTCCCTACATTTTGTGTGCAAAATGTTGGGTCCCCATTTTTTTCACTTTTGTTTTCTTTTGCTTGCGGCTTTGACTTATCTTTCTTTCCCTTTTGTGTTCTTTCTCCAGGGTTTTCTTCCCTGGCATAGTGCTTTGTTTGTTTGGTTTTCATCTCTGGGACTCCGGTCCTAGAGGTTGTCCTTCATCGGAAACCAGATTTTGGACTCTAGGATTCTTTGTCATGATGTTCTTAAGGATATCATCACGAGGAATCTCCGGGCCTGGAGTCCAGAGGTTTTGCTTGTTCGGAGATTTCCGGAAGGGGAAGGATTACATTTTTACTGCGGGTATAAATAGAAGTCATCTGTCACTTTCACACTTACCATGATTAAAACCTCCAAGCACTTAGAGAAAATTAGAGAGTGATTTTAAAGTGATTAACAGAGCATTTGCAGAGAGTTTACGATAATCAACACTCAAAACTTTTAGTCATTCTCAGGCAAGTACAAGTGCTTCGTGGTGGTGATTTTGACCGATTGACAACTCGAGCTGTTACAAAGCTCCCACAATAACCCTTCTCTTTCCTCTGCCTTCTGCGTTCTCAGGTTGGTTTCCGTTGTTCACTCTGGTTTTCTTTTGTTTTTGTTTGGTTTTTGGTTTGTCTTGCTTTGTTTTGTTTCCCTATTTTGTTTGGTTTGTTGTCTTCTGGTTCTGCCACCCATTGGTGGGTCAGCTCTTCCTGAGAGTCATCCACCCTCTGTGCAGAAGTGGTCCATCTATAAATAGTGTAAATAGTTGTATATATGTGTTTCTGCCTTGTCTGGTTTCCCTGCGGGCATCCTCCCATGTTGTATACTCATGTATATATGTGTATAGCTGTATGTAACCCCTGTATATCTCCTTGTTTCTATATATATATCCCTCGGCTCTATGTATATCCTTTCGAGTGGCTTGGCAAGCTGGTCGAGTCACCTCTATTTTTGGTTTTTCACCTCTGAGCTCACTTTGGGGCAGAAAACTACCTGTTTGAAACTCGGCTCTCGGCCGGTTTCAAACAGGTAGTTTTCTCTCTCCTCTATGAAGTCTGTCAGAACCTCATTTATGTCCCATGTGCACAATCAATTCTAGCCAAGTGGCTTTCCCTTTTCACGCATTTGGACAGTTGGCTCTGTCATCATCGCCATCACTTCCATTTAATACCAACACATGTGGTGCCCACGTGGGCTTGACAGCTTGCATTTCCACACGTCCTCGCTAATGGTCATTTCCCCAGGCCTCGGGTCTCTTACCACCATCCATCCTTTGTCTTTGCCAAGTGTGATAAAAACCCCCAGACCTGGATGTGTAATGAAGATTTTAAGTTTACGATATGTTTTTCTTTTCGGTTACCTTCGCATGATGCTAACTTTTTAGGAAGGCAAACACCACGGTGGTAAGATATCCAGACCCTGGAATGATTATTTTGATAAAGATGTTCTGATGGTCGCTTTGCCTTGCAGGTTCCCAGAGTTCATCTTTCAAACATGTCTGAGGCATCTGCGTCATCTCCGCCCGGAAGCCCAGAACTACCAACCGCAACAGAGACCAGGGCAGCCGTAAAATCCAAGATGGAGAGGGCCCTAGAAAATCTCCCCCTCACCATGAAGTTTGTATAGGACAATATCATTATGGGCTCAAAGATTGAGTCCAAGGTAAAACTGATGACCGACACCAATGTCGAAACTTGGGCAGAAATTAGGCCTTGGTGAAGGTAATGCACATCCAGCGACAGGCTAGAGACCAGCTAGCAATCAACGTTGGGGGCTCTGAAATCCTTCGGGCAGCCTGCTTCCCATGTTTCATGCAATCTCTGGAGCTTATCCTAACATTGGCGAACAACTACAACTCCTTTGTCCAGGCCGTTATGCTCGTAGCTGCAGAACCCACAGGATACTCCACTCCACTGGTGTCCCTCAACCCAGTCACATTCCAGGCAAGCCTGGGTATCCCACAATTTGATAGGGCTACGGTGGTTACAAGGACCAATGCCTTGACCCAGTTTACACAACTGGAGGATGCTACCTATGTATATATGAATACCCACTGGCTTAAGGCCCCAAAGAGGGACCCAAAGAGAATGAAAATAGAGATTCCCCACTCTAAATTCAAGGAGAGCATCCAAATGGGAATGATAGCATTGGCCTAGGTCTTTGGGAAACCCTCCGCCCAGGATTTTTCCAAATGGATGTACTATTTCCTACTTGGCATCTCCACCAAGGGACAATTCTTCGACTGGGCCACAATAATTTTCAACCATGTCGACTCCTAGTTCCAACAGTTGAATCGGAAGAAGAAGTTCTATATGTCTTCTTATATTTTCTGGGCCCTGGCATAGCAGAGGCCCCATTCCCATGGCCTACTCACTGATGGCATGCTCAGGATTGGCTAAGGAGAAAAGGCACTATGGGACCATTTCCCACAGATTCAATGGGAGGCCAGCTTCCCCAGTTTCTGTCAGGTAAACGATGCATTCATTTACTACCATCTGCTTACACCCACCCGGGATGCCGGATACCGCCTGTCCACTGAGGCGATGAAGTTGGTCCATAGTTATGGACACTACTATATTCAGTTCTAGCAGCATACATACATTAGGGTCGCTGGCTTCTCCGGGAAACCCTACTTGTTACCCAGACATTGTGGGGACAAGATCGTGCTGCTGGAATATTGTAGGCAAATAATGGAGGTGCATGCCTTCTTTGCCCTCAAGAAGATCCTGAACATCCCATTCTCAATCACCTGTGGGAACTACACATGCAGTCTGGCTGCCGCAAAGGAGGTGAATAATGAGATAAAAAGTTACAACTTACAAGAATTTTATCTAGCACAGAAAATTTTTGATCCGCATGGTAGAATTGCAGCAGCAATGCCCCGGACTTCAGAGCCCCTTTGCATAAACATGGAGGACTTCTGGGTAGACTTCCAAGATGATGTGGATGTGCAGAGCTGGCACTATATCAAAATGACGGCTGACATGATGCATAAATTGAAGCTCTGGAAGTTCCTGACAGATTTCTTTGACGCCGCCCCCACCATCGACCCCCGGTACAAGGAAAAGGGGATCGATAAGAAGGCCCTTCCACCAGTAAATTGGGCCGCCCAGGAAGGGCCCACTATCGAAGACTTCACTCAAGAGGTGGTCGAGAGAAGCCATGCCTATTTCAAGAAGGTGTGCCCTGGGAGTACCCGCCGAGCAGCCCAGCCGGCGCCAAAGTTAACTCCATTGTCGGTACCTAAAATGACCCCAGGGGCTGAGACTTCTTCGCAGGGGGCAGATAAGGGAAAAAGAATAGCTACAACCCCTTCTATGCAAGAAGTCCCCATTGCAAAACAAATAAAATAGTCGGTGGCGGCCTCCCAACAAATAAGGGAGCAATTAATAACGAAGCTGGCCACCCCACCACTTATGACTGGGCTACTTTGTCCTCCTTCCTCCCCATCATTGGCAGCCTTAATGGTCAAGGTGACGGGGGTGGATCCACTGGAAGTAGCGATAATAAGAGATGCGGGACCTCCTCTGGTTACCCGGAGGAAGAAAAAGCTCAGCAAAAAGCCTAAGGTGGAACCAGTGCCGGAGGCGTCCCTCCCCTGAGAAGTGGAGATTCTTTCTTCTAGTTCCCCGGAGCTGGTGAAAGAAATAGAGCCTGCAGAGGTCCCAGCCAGTCCCCCTCCGGAAGAAGAATTTGATGTAATTGCGGCTGATGAGTTTAGAAAATTGTAGGGGGATGATACACAAGCAGAGGCAGAAGTCCCGGGGATGGAACAAGGGGCTGTGGAACAAGAAGATATTGAGAAAGAGCCTGCACAGGGATAGGAGCAGCAGACAGAAGAAAAGGAGCTAGAACCGGAGATTGCCTCTGGGGCTCAAGAGATGCGAGGTCTAGGAGTGGACCAAAAAAAACCAAGTGAACAAATGGCATCAGCTAGGGGAACTAGACCTTCAGGAATAACTGTAACCCTAGCTTCCATGTTCCAAGGGCCACTCCCAGGAGCAACCTTTGGGCAGGTGCTCACAGCGGCCCAAACTCTAAATTTTGGCCCAACACCTCCCCTACTGCCAAAAGAGGTTCCGACTGAGGAGGAAGCCCCGGCAAAAGAAGAAGAGCAACAAGAGGAGCAGCTTGAAGAAGAAATCCCTAAGGAAGCCTACCAGGGTTCAGACCCAATGATAGATGTACAGGACAAGGCTGAGGAAATGGATATCGAAGAGGATGTCGCTGTAGAAGAAGTTGAGGCAGGGAGAGGAATGGATGAGGTCCACGTTGCTAAGGAGCAATAGCCACCGGACACTAGGGAAGAATTGGGAGAACAAATCCTGGCAGGAAAGCCACCCCTACCACCTTAGTGGCTGATAGAGAGCAGGAAAAGAAAAGCTCAGTCTGCTCCTGTGATTCCTCTCTCCCTGGCTAAAATGATGGCCCAAGTTCAGGCTCCACCAAAGGCAAAGAAAGCCCAGATAGTTCACACTCTTTGAACTAGGCCGGGTGGAGAAATAGTTGTCATTGTGGCAACACCTCCCCCAGACGTCGATGAAGGAACCGCGGACCCCACAGATTACAATATTGCAGAGGTGTCCCTAGGCAAAAGGGGAAAGCAAGGTGAGGTAGACTTGCTAAAGGAGGCAGCAAGGGTAGTGGAAGCCCGATATGAGAAAGAGGCCTAGAGGCTCAAGGATAAGAGGGAAAAGAATGCAAACCTTATGGGGTTGCTTACTGAGCTGGCCTGACCCATCAATGCCACTCCTTTGGAGACCTCCACATAAGAAGAACTACCGCAGAGTGACATAGACTCCCTATGAGTAATCAAAAAAAAAGCCCAAGCAGTGGATGAGTGGGTCACCCTGCAGATAGGAAACACCCGGCATTTCCTAGCATCCACCCTCCCAGATCTATACATGGCCTGGTAGGTTGTTCTTCAGGGGAAAGCACTTATTGAGCAGTGGGAGAGTGACGCCGAAAATTGCCAAGCATGGAAGGTGGAGCTCGGAGAGCTCCTCACCTTGGGAGAAGATATGATTTCTGAATCCGAAATTCTAGGTGAGGAATCATTTAATTTTTTGAGAACCCAACACTCTAGACTTGACCTCACATTAGAGGTAACCAAGCAACTTGTAGGGTCCTTACAAGAAAAGTTAAACGTTGTAAAATATTCTTCTAATTTATACAAGTCTTTTGTAATAAAGGCTTCCGGGGCTGATCCCCTTAGCACAAATACATATACCCCTGAAGATTCAGTTTTGGGGAGTTTTGATGAGATAATGAAATCCTGGTATCAATCCCCAGAGGGGATGGATGGGGCCTAGATGGAAAAATTAACCAGCATGATACTCAAAGGTCATGATGCGGCAAGAATGGCGGATGAATTCAAAGAAAATGTTCTGGACCTAGGGGAACAAGTTGAAGTGGCCAAGAACAGAAGGGCCAGCCTAAAATATATAGATGAAGATGGCATCTCCCGCCTCCTCCAGGCCTTCAACGATAATAAGCAACCTTGAGCTTTCTCCGGGGGCCGGGGAGAACTCAAGTGTTGGGCATTCTTTATTCTTTGAGGATGTAAGTTCCCAGATCCCAGAGTTCCAGATCTAAAATTTTGTATTCTTTAAAGTGATTTGTGTCCCGGCCCCCTAGGTCGATCGATCACTTTCAAAAGTTGTTAATAAAGGCTGTTAGAAGGTAGTTGGCCACATCAAGGGGTATCGGCTCGGCAGTTGGTTTTCTGACAAGGTGGTCTTCTTGAGGCACCACTCAAAGGTACACCTGGCACATTGGAGACAGGGCACCGCATTTCTCATTTATGAGGCATGTAGCCTCGGTCCTCGGGGGACCTACTTTCTTCTTTCTCCTTTATGGCTCTCTTCTCGAGACTGATTCTTTCGATGTATATTCTTGTCTTATTCTTCTGACATGGCAGACCTATTCCATCTCCAGGTCTTTTGTAGGGTGGAACAGGTAGTACTGGCCCCCATATATTTTATTTTATTGAAACATGATGTAAATAGTGTTAGGGTTAGAAGAGAGTTGTATAAATAGGTAGACCGGCCCATTTCCAAGGGTCAGCGAAATTGATGATTTTTTTATCCATGATAATAGCAAAGTGATTTCTCATTTCAGTTACAGAGCTCAATGCTCCATGGTTCCATTCTCAATAGTTAGATGCTCTCCTGGAGCCATCGTTGTATCACGCACCAGTGCTTGCTGGAAAGGATATTAATAAAGAAGGAAGAATTCTCGACAATGATGTTGTTGGCATTGCTACTTCTGAGTTAATGGTATTTTATGTTTTAATGTTCCATATGTCTTCTACTCTGATATGTTAAAGTATATTAATGACCTCTTTTCCCTCGCTACCAATGGAGTTCTAACTGATGGTTATGTATTACTTCAGTATTTAGTGTAGTCTATCAGAGTATTATTGATGTTCTGGATGTTCAAACATGACTGTAGTTAGATGAAATGTTTCTAACCCTGAAGGATCTTTTTCACTTTATTTGTTAAGTGTAGAATGCTAGGGGAAACCTTACTTTATTGAATCTCTGGAGAAAATGAGTTGAAGAAACCAGCTATCCCCCTTGAAAACAGTCACTTATCTCCAACCGAGCCCCACACTGTCATGACCTGACACCTAGGTGCTTGAAGGCCTGGAGAATATAATTCTCCCAGAAAACCTTTGCAGGCGGAGTTGGCCGGTATCTCCAGAACCCAGTGACAACTTATGACTATTAGCGGACCCGGTCAGCAAAACCCCATCAACAATCACCATGATGGATAGATCTAGGGCTTGAATGATGAATCTAGAATGCCTGAATCAAATCCCTTCAAAGGCTTGAAAGCTTGAATCCTTGATCTTCAATAGAGAACTTTAATGCTTGAGAGAAAAACCTGAACACTTTTAAAGCTTGAAAACATGTAGAAAAATGGATGCTTGAACTTGTTTATTGATGATGGTTGTTCACTTAGTGAGACTTCTTGGTTTTCTTCCTTAGAGAAAATGAAAGGAGAAAAATTCCTTATATAGGAATGTAGGGAAAAATATTATAGAGAGGCCTACATAGGAGAACTAAATTCCAATTATACCTATATCCCTCAAAGAGGACCTATATTAAATATAATTTAAGAATCTTCACTTCGGAACCCAAAAAAGCCAACCTAGAAGCAAGAAATGAACTTTTAATGACCTCCGACAACTGACAAACTTTCAAACTGGAAAGGGTGACACAAGTCAAAGTCAAGGTCATCCTTGAACTAGGTTAAGGTCATGGTCAACCTTGTCCTAGGGAGTTAGAACCCCTGGAAAATGTGCCAAATGAGATGGATGGTGTCTGGAGAGCCCAATCAGGGTCCTAAACATGCACAAAAATAGGAGAAGGTGCAAAAATGAGCAAAATATATGATGGTGGTAAAAAAAAACCCCTAAGGAGGGCTAAACATTCTTAATATGGAAGCAATTCCATTTTAAGATGATACACCAAATACAAAACTGGTCAAGAAAAAATTGAGAAAGATGCATCCGCATATTGATTTACTTGTCAAAGAAGAGTTGAAGAAACTCTTAGATGTAGGGTTCATATGACCAATTCTATATGAATATTGTATATCCAATCTTGTGCCAGTAACCAAACACAATGGTTGGATTCGTATATGCATAGATTTTAAATATTTAAACAATGTTTGTCTTAAGGACAAATTTACTCTACCAAACATTGACATGATTGTTGATCTAACAATATGGCACCAAATGTTATCTCTCATGGATGGATTTTCTGAATATAACCAAATTAGGATTGGCCTAGAGGACCAACACAAGACAATATTCACATGTGCTTGGGGAATTTTTTGATGGAATGTAATTCCATTTGGACTTAAAAATGTAGGAGCAACTTATTAAAGGGAAATGACCACGATCTTCCACGATCTAATTCATAAAAAAATGGAATACTATGTCAATGATATACTATCCAAATCAATGCTCAGGGAGACTCACCTAAAAGTTTTGGGACCAATATTTGATTGAATGTAGGAATACAAGGTCATACTAAATCTAAAAAAGTGTGCATTTGGGGTTACCACTGGAAAGCTTCTAGGATTCATTCTATCACATAGAGGCATTGAAGTAGACCCAAAAAATGTCAAGGCCATCCTTTACATGCCACCACCAACTAACCTAAGGAAAATAAGGGGTCTACAAGGAAGACTTCAATCTATCAGGTGATTCATCACCTAAGTAGCAGACAAGTGTCACCTATTCCAACACCTACTGCATAAAGGTGTGACCTTTATATGGACAAAACAATGTGAGAAAGAATTTCAAACCTTCAAGGATTATCTATTGAAGTCTCCTATATTGGTGCCACCCATTCAAGGTAGGCTACTACTTTTATATATCTCAACAATGAAGTCAGCACTAGGATTTCTCTTGGCACAACACAATGACTAGGGTAAGGAGAGAGCCATTTACTGCCTCAACAAAGATTTGGTGGGCTACGAGATGAATTAATAAAAAATTGGAAAGTCATGTCTCGCAGTTATCTTTTCTTCCCAGAAGTTATGGCATTACATGTTGAGTCATCAAACAAAGATGATAGCACACATTGATCCATTGAAGTACTTATTGAGCAAAGTAGCACTAACAAGATTAATCGCCAAATGGGTGATGATCTTAAGTGAATTTGACTTAGAGCATGTGGACATAAATACTATCAAAGGGTAAGCAATTGAAGACCAACTAGCAGAGGCACCAATACAAGATCATCAGCATATAGTACAATAGTACAACCAACAATAGAGGTTTAGAAACTATTCTTTGATGGTTTATACACAAACCATGGTGCTGGAGTAGGGATAGTACTCATTACTCAAAATAATGATGTGATACCTAAGTATTTTTGACTCAACTTTCCATGCACGGACAACATTACTGAGTATGAATCTCTAGTCATTGGATTGAAGACAACTATATACAATGGAGGACCAAGAACCTAAAAGTCTATGGGGATTCACAATTGGTCATCATCCAAGTAAACAATCAATACATGATAAAAGACAAAAAATTGATCCCATATAGAGAATTGATGGACAAGATGTAGGATTATTTTCATTTTATTATATTTGAGTAGGTACCAAGAGTTCAAAAGAAAGTAGCAGATGCGATGGCTACAATAGCATCCTTGATCGACATTCTGGGAAATGAGACCAGATTCCAATTTTTGGTAGAGGAATTAATGATATCGGCACATCAAGCTCCAATCACTGAGTCAAAATGCATCCTTGTTGGTCTTGAGTCCCCTTGGTATCATGACATATACAATTACCTCCAAAATAGTATCCTACAACCCAACTTGTCTAGGAACCAAAAGAATTCCTTCATCCTCCAAGACTCTAGGTACACCGTTCTTTATAGTACTCTACATATAAGTCTAGATGGAATGATTTTATGATGTCTCACTTCTACAGAATCCTAGAGAGCCTTGCATGAGGTACATGAGGGAATTTGTGGGGCCCACATAGGTAGTAATAGTTTGGCAAAGAAGATCATTAGAATGGGATACTACTGGCCCACAATAGAGATAGATACCAACAAATATGTGCAAAGGTGTTGAAAATGTTAGATTCATGGAGATCTCATCCATGCACTAGCCCAAGAATCCAATCACATCACTTCACCATGGCCATTTTCTAAGTGGAGATTTGACCTAGTGGGTAAGATTACACCAACCCCTTCTAATGGTCACAAGTATATCATTATAGAAACAAAGTATTTTACTAAATGGGTGGAAGCCATTCATCTCACCTACATCACTGGTAAGAAAATCTCTATTTTCATATTAAAAAAAATCATCTGTTGATATGGAATCCCTCAAACCATACTCACAGATCATGGTACACCTTTTCCAAATAAAGATGTTGAAGATCTTTGCAAAAAGTTCCACATTAAAAAAGGTTTCTCTTCGTTCTACTATCCCCAAGGGAAAGGTCAAGCTGAAGCCACAAAAAAAACCATCTTGAAGATCTTAACAAAAATAGTCAATGAATCAGGGTGAGACTAACATTTATATCTTAGTCTCCCACTATGGGCATATAGAACTAGCGTAAGAACACCCACAAGAGAAACTCTATTCTCACTAGTATATGGATCAAAGGTGGTCTTACCCCTCAAAGTTGAAATCCCATCCCTGAGAATCTCATTGAAGAACATCATTTTAGATGAAGACTACATAGTAGTAAGACTTAATAAACTAGAACTATTGGATGAGAGAAGACATAATGCACTCAATCACTTACAAGGATATCAACATTTCATTAGAAGAAATTGTCACAAGAAGGTCAGACCACAAACCTTTGAGCTAGGAGATCTCATCCTTATGCAGAATCAAAATAACTAAACAGAAAGGGTAAAACAAGGAAAGTTCAAGCCTAATTGGCTAGGATCCAATGTCATTGTCACATATTGCAACAGTGGGGCATATCAACTGGAAAATCAAGAAGGAGATCAACTCCCACTTTATATCAACAACATACACTTCAAGAGGTTTTATGCCCGAGGTCTGAAAGTCAAAGGCACTTATCTACATATCCAAAAAATACAAAAAAAAACATAAATGGTTACCTTGGTGAATACTTGGAAAAAAGAACTATTTGGAAGATACCTTGGTGAAAAATTGGTAAATAAGTGCCAAGTTTTCAAATCCTACTTCACCATCAATGAGATCCAAAAGATCAAAGCTTGTACTCCCCGCATGCAAGATTGACTATCCAATCTTATTTTCTAAATCATAATCCCCTTTGAGCATCACACTTATCCATGGTTTGTACTAGTCCACTAGAATAGGAGGAAATACTAAAAGTCCTAAAAAATCCCTAAAAATCTTTAAAAGTCATCAAAAATCCTAAAAAGAGAAAAATGTATTGAAAAAAATCAATCATCATCAAAAAATAAAAAATAGCAAAATCTCAAGCAATAAAACCAACTCTGTTATCAACAAGAAAAATACGATCAAACAAATCAATCAAAGGTCAAAATCATGAGCTTCACCAATCATCAATGGACTCATATAAATCAAATTTATCAGCAAATCCAATATGTATTCAAATTGAATCAGTTGAATCAATCAATCAATCAATCTACAAATAGACTAATCAATTATCTTACACAGTGATAGATAAACTCAAAACTAAATAGATCAATCTTATATGAGACATCCATTTCTAAAACTAAACACAATCAAGCATAAAAAAATTAAGCAAATCAAGGAACAATAAACTGTTGACTAGGTCAATCATCATCTCTTGTCACTTTATCTTTCACGGTTATGTTCTTACGCTACTCAAGGATACCAGTAAGTGATGTGAGTAGCTATGATGGATCATGATCTTGTTTTCTTTGATTTCTATATGTTGAATGTTTCAATTCAATTCTGGGGAAATGATGATTTAGGATAAATGTGGTAGGCGTTGTCACATATCTGGTAGCCACACAATTCCACGATCTGATCTCAACCCTAGAAAATAATTAGACAATCCCTTTCTGTTATATTCTTGTTTCTACCAATAGAATCATAGCGGTATCTAGATGGTCTGTATTTGGGTGTATTGGATTTTCTATCTTTGTTTTTTAGTTCAGATTTATTCAAAGCTCATAGAGGTATCCAAATGGTCAGTATCTAGGTGCAATTTGTTCTCTTTCTTTTCAAAATTAGAGATCATAGCGGTATCTAGATGGTGAATATCTGGGTGCATTTGGTTCTCTTTCTTTTAATTTCTCTAATCCTTTTGGTTATCAAAGATCATAATGGTATCCAGATGAGAAATATCTAGGTGCATTGGATGCTCTTAACTTTTTCATAATAAGGTGCAATGATGAAAAAAATTGGAAAACTCGGCAACGAGTTGGGTCGACCATCATATCTATCAATTGATTGTAGAGATAACTTCCCACTAAATTTTGTCTAACTAACACATGAATTACTTACATATTTTGTGCATAGTAGATTGCATTCATTTATTTGCATAAAAAAAAGAAAGGAAAGCATGCTCATACATAGTGATGAATAATCAAATGCATCCATTAAGAGTAATCATATAAAGTATATTCATAAAAAACCATGCTGCATACATATGTCACTATCATAGGAAAGTAAATCATACATCTAAGAGTCTGCATAATAGAATCACATCATATACATTTCATCATATAGAGCCATATATATAGAAAGTAAAACTGCACATCATATAGAGTCAAAAGGCTGCATCTCAAATATAGATCTCAATATTTGACTACAAATAAATGGTCACAAGTCTAACAAAAGAAGGTGATCAACATAAATGTCTATAAATATTAGTATATCAGGGATAGAATTCATCAGTACAACATCAAAATATATCAGTATATCATCACTACAAAAATGGTACAACAAAATACATAGTGATACACAATCAACAAGAGCTACCCCCACAATCGCCTTCAGGTGGATGAGGGGGGGGGGTGACATATCAGGTATAGTCCTTTTTTGTGGAGTAGGAGCTCCACCACCACTACTTGGAGACCTTTATATTCTACTAGATCTTTGGGAAGTAGTGTAACTAGGCACCCACTGTGTGGAAGAAACAACCTCCTCATAGTGTTGGCGTCAGGTGTCTATCTCTAGGCCTCATGCCAAAATCTCAAAAATATATCAAGAACATCCTGATGGGATGCATCCTATATGCCATCAATGAAATCTCTAAACTTTGTGTGTGCCTGTCACTCCCTATCCTCTATATCTATAACCCTGGCCTCTATAGCTGTAACCTGACTCTCCACAGAAGCAACCCTACTCTCCAAGGAAGAAGCCCATGCCTCTGAAGCTGTTAGTCTAGCCCAAATATCATCTATCTCCTAGGTCAATCTCTCCACCTCCAATGGATCATCATCCATCCCACCCATGGCCACATCCATATCCCCCTCCTCACCCCTACCACCCAATCCCTCCTCTCTAGTTCCCCACACCACCCAAGAGTCCTCCTCACTACTGTCACTCCCGCTAGTACAACTACCAGTAGAAGAGCTAGACCCTACCTCCTCAATGTTCACCTCCTTAGTTTCTAAATCCTCAATCTCTGCATCTACCCTCTCCCCAGCCCTCTTCGCCAAAACAACACTTGTGTGCTGCTACACTCTCCTAACTATCCGAGGTACTACATCCTCCTCTATCCCCTCCTCCTTCTCTAGTACAACACTCAAACCAACCTGCCTACCAATCCCATGCCCACTCCTAGTCCCAACTCTCCTACCATAACCACATGGTCTAGGATCATCTCCATCTCCATCTCCCTTCCCACCACCCTGACCACCATCCTGACCACCATCTCTCCCACCATCCCGACCACCATCCCTCCCACTACCACGACCACCACCCCTACCACCACCCAATCCACCATACCTACCACCATCTTGTCTACCATCCCTACCACCACCCCTACCTCCATCCCTCCCTCCTCTCTGTCTCTTCCAATGCCTCCTCATGATGGTACCCACAATAGGATGAGAGAAATTAGTCAAAGAAATAGGTCAAGCCTATAGCCACCATGCAAAAAAATGAGGGGTAGAACCAGCACAAGAACAAGTTCACTATTATTACCATATGCATGATAAAATATAAGCGACTAATCAAGAGAGTATCTACAAAAAAGAGAGCATAATAGAGAAGTAGCATGAAACATGGAAATAAAAACTTCTACCAGCATCAATAGTGGTTGATTGCCATGTCCAAGAAATAGTAAGAAGACCCATGAAATCAGTCTAGGCAGCATCAAGAGAAACTACAACACCCTAGAGAGTAACATCCATCGACTATCGAGAAAAGTAACAATAAGAATCTATCACATCCTACCTCTCGCCAAACTGGCACAACACCCTGTCAGTATTGTAAAAACCAATCATGTGAATGTGATCACTGACGTGACCAATCAAGAATCTCCTTTGATGACAGAATGGAAGGTGCACATCCTCTCCATCCCAAATAGGATAATCCCTATAAGGTCTCTATATGAAATAAGAAAACATGTCCAATAGATGCCTCTAGTACATCAAATGCCCCATGTGGGATTGACAATGGCTCCATCATACATGAATACATAAGATCCCCCCGGAGGAAGATCATGAGGGAAACTTAACAAAGCAATTGGAGTAAACAGTAAGCAATTGCAATACTTTTATACTGATTGGGGCATACAAATGGAAAATTTGAAACACAATTTGCAATTATGGTACTAAACACCAAAAATTATGGAACACTTATCAATTGTGACAAGCTAAACCACAATTGCAGTACCTAAACCACACTTACGGCAAAACCGCAGTCGATTGTGACATTTTTACAAAGAGAGCATAAAGACAATTGACCTAAAATTCAATAAATACAAGGAATAAATGCACAAGGTATGAGATACTCACCACATGTCCTATGCTAGCTGGTTGATGGAAGGTACAAACCTAATCTGACACATGCACGACACTTTGAAGGCCTGACATCACTCAAAAGAACTCAAAAAGAAGACAAAACTAAAGAAAAACTCACCAGAAGATTAGGATCTCCAA
Source organism: Thuja plicata (assembly GCA_018584345.1). NCBI lineage: Eukaryota > Viridiplantae > Streptophyta > Pinopsida > Cupressales > Cupressaceae > Thuja > Thuja plicata. The sequence goes on along the minus strand of MU224677.1, from coordinate 241,317 downwards.
GAGTGCAAAGTGACAAATGAAAGGCCCTCCAAGATATTTATAAGTGATCCAAGGAAACCCTAATTCTTGAAGGACCACAATTTTATCATCTTGACCCCCAAAAACTTAAACAGATGATATTAGGAGCATATTGAAGTATTTTAACGAACGATCAGATACCCATATAATCATTTGTAGTATCAAAAAATTAATGCTCATGTCACAAATTTTCACTTAAATTTGTTGAGGGGGCATAAATACACCTGCTATCACCAGGGAAAGCTGGGGCAAAAATAAAATACAAGATTCTTTGACACAATGCAACAAGCCACAATACATCAAAGATGGGCAAATGTAGACACCCTAAAATGTACATACTTACAACCTTACATTAAAAACACTAATTTTCATATATTAATAAATAATTTTTAATCATAAATTAATCATCTATTTCTTCTAATTTCAATCCCCAAATCATCTAATCATATACCAAAATTAATTAAATAATTAATTTTATTTAATTAATTAACCTTAATTGATTAATCTTCATTAATTAATTAAATTTGATTTCCTAAAGTTTAAATTTAAATATTTAAGCTTATTAATTAATTCTTCTAATCAAATTAATTTAATTTCATTCAATAATTCAATTCTAAATCCAAAAATAATTCAATTATCTCACATGTTGAATACTTTAGTTACAAAAAAGAATCAAATATTCAATTAAATCCTTTCTTGAGTTCAAAAAAGAGAAATCTTGATCAGATCTCTAATTGCATGAATTACTCCACCTACCTCTTCAAGTCAAAAAGGTAACTCCAAATTACCTCTTCAGTTCAAAAGGTAACTCATAATCAGTTCTTCAGTTAACCAAACTTTATCTCCTCTCTCCAAGTTGATGAGGTGGAGTTTACTGTGGCTTCTCTAGTTCCATTTGATCTCAATCATTCATCCTCTAATCTTTGGGATTGATCTCAACTATTCATATAATTTCCATATTCTATATAATAAACCCTTTATAACCATTTGAAGGATCCAGGATTTCAAGATTTTGTGTGCTCTTACTCTATAGGATTCTTTCTAGAATCATTCTTGTGATCATAATCAATATCATTTCTCGACACTCCCAAGTCATAGACACTACCGATACCAATATAGAGCACCACACACACAAAGTTTCATGAGGAGTAGAGAGAGACAATAGAATATTCAAGCTTTGTTGGTTTTCATTCGTTTATATTCCTCCTTGATTTCTTGTCATTTTATTATCCATATGTTTGTTCTTAGTAAGTCGTTGATTTCCCCATTCCAAATCGATACTACTAACCATCGTTATTGAGTGTACATAATACAACATATACAGATACATAGACCTAAGGCCCCAAAAGAAAACAATAGAAAAGACAATAGATAGAAAATAGACAGCAACAAAAAAAGATAGAAAAAAGAAAGCATAGAAAAAACTAGCTATTTTTTATTATTTCTTTAGCCTCGATGACTAGGAGGTACATGTTTTCTGTAGATGCCTTCAGCTCCTCTAGTTCAACATCCTTCTTTCTGGTACTTGAACAAGTTCTTTTACTAGGCCTTGTTCTGGTGCAGGAGCACTAGGGCCAATCAGAAAGGCTAAAGAGGAACACTAGGGTCACTCATGGATCCTAGAGGATTTGAATACCATGAAGGAAAGAAGACATATAGGACCTAGAAGGTCATTTAAATATGTAATGTGTCTATTCAAGCCGTTTGATTGTAATTGAAAAGTCAATATGAATGTAATTGCCAAAATTGGCAAAGTAGGCCTATTAGGGATAATGGGTAGATTAAGAGGCTTATTAGTCTTAAATTTTATGAGGAGTGTTAGTAAGTGTT
>MU224677.1:198533-224015 GCA_018584345.1 Thuja plicata | reverse complement strand
TTATGTATTGCTTAGATCCAATTGGATCTAATATCTCTTTCACACCATGATGCAGGATACAGGACCATAGAAGACCTAGGATTGAGGACAGACAAAGACAAGACAGGACATGAAAGACTTTAGATGACGCAGATGAACAACTCCAAAAACTAGAAGACCTCTTAAAGGTAATATATAGACCCCTAGATTTCATCATGCTTCCTTCTTAGTTTCTTTTTTGCATATGTCCTCTAAGTTTCAGTATGCAAGATGTGACCTTAAAGGAACACTTGTCTAATACATTCAGTATGAATGCATAATGTAATTATCGTTTATGAATATGAAAGTATGAATTTGATAAAAACTTAGAGTACAAATAAAATATGATAATATGAATGTAATAGTAATGTATTCATCTGTATTGGCTGAACATTAATGTCAAAGAGATGTTTTCTTTATTCAAAATTTTAAATGTTATGAATGTTATCCCGCATGTGAAAAATTTGGGTAACAATAACTTATATAAATTTTATGATTTTTCTACTTCAAGGTATTCATTGCATGCTAATATTTATTTTAATGTATTTCATGAAATACTTGGCCATATACATTATGATTATATATCTTTTATGCAAAAAGAAAATATTGTTGATGGATTGCCTAATTGGTGCAGGAGGACCTAGGAAAACTCCCAATGCTTAGTCAATTTTGGCTTGTAACTGACTCTAGCTAAGTCAGTATGTTTTTGATTTGGCCTTAGAAGGTATTTTTGTGTGTGTGTCTATATGGAATTAGTAGTTAGTACTAAATCCAATCTAGTTTAGGTTAGGTTGATTTCTAAGTTGTTAATCCTTAGTATAGGCCTAAAATGGGAAATGTGATCTAAATATGTCCTAGACCTAATCAAAGTGTGAAAATTCCCTAAAAAGGAATTAATTATGTTAATAAATCGAGTTACATGGGTTAGAGGGCATAAAAGTTAGTTGGAATCATAAATGCAAAAGATGCTCAAAAGTTGTCATGACAACATTTGCAACTTTTGCAAATGTTGCATGCAACTTGGCACCTTTCAATTCCCTTTATTCTAGGAGTGGTAAATATATGCTAGAAGACTAAAAAAATTGGAGAGACATCTTAAGATACTTTTTGGCTCATTTCCCAAGGTAGAGGAGATTGTATGCAAGTTTTTGAAGTGAATGAAAGCAGTGTGTTCTAGTATTGCAATACAGTTGACTTGTTTAAGTGTTAATGGTGTGTTAATGGATTGAAAGGATGAATCTAGTGTTGGATTCATGAAGTAGGAGTAGATAAAAGATATTTTTGTTTAGTGAGAAAGTATATTAGAGTCGATTTGATATTCTTATAAAATTGTTTGGGATTTAGAGTGTTTACTGGTCCAATTTAGGAGAATTTTGGTTTCATGGCTCCCCCATAACATCCAACCATGGGAAACTACAAAATGTGGATGAATATTTTAGGGGAGAATTTGTACAGTGTATATATTCAATTAGGAGTCCTGGAGAACCAATTTTCTATTTTTGAAGCCATGCTCTAGGCGAGCTATGACTATCCGATTAGGTGTATGGAAGAGAGAAAGTTAAATGCAGAAGCAAGGGTGTGTGTGAAAGGTCTAAACCAAGTGAATTTTCAAAGTCATTAGGGTCCTATAGATCCCTAGTTTAGAGATAAGAGCTTGAAAAATCCATTTGGATGGATTTCTAGATAGAAATCAGTCAACCACATTTTAGGAACCAAAAAAGCCCTATTAGCCCTACATTTAAGGACACTAGTGTACGGATGACTTGGGAACCCTAGACCTTGAAAATATTTTAGGTCTTCCAAAAGGGTATCAGGATCCTAATTTATTTTTTGGGGTTGTTTGTAAGTTTTGGGAAGAAATCCATAAAAACCCTCTGGATAGGGCTAATTGGTCAATTAGGCCTAATAGGGTCCTATAAAAAATGAATTTGGAACTCGAATGAATTGGGATTGAAAACATATTCCATTGGAGTGAAAAGGATGCAGAATGAGTTTTTTAATGGAGGATATGAACCTTTTAGAATTGGTGAATTCATGGTGAGGAAATTGCATTCGTGTAGCACTTGTGAAGAGTGAAGTTTGGAAGTACCCTTAATGATAGTTGTCGTTCAAGGTGAAGCACAAGAAACACAACTCATTGTGTTGAGTTAGTGAATTATTAGGACATTGGAGAAAATACTTGGGAGATACTAGAGTTGAGCTTAGGATCCTAATAATATTAGGACAAGTGGAGTCCTTAGTGGAGTCTGTGCGAGCACACCTTGGATCACTTCCGTCACTAATATTATTCCTTCTAAAATTATATGCACTAGTTGCATTAATGGTAAGATGCATAGGGAACCATTTCCACATGGTAAATCTTGGAGGGCACATAATAAGTTTTACCTCATTCATAGTGACCTATTGCGAGCCATGGAGAATAAATCCATCCAAGGCTCAAGGTACACACTTAGTTTTGTTGATGTTTTTTCATGCAGGACTTGGATCTATTTCTTGCATAGTAAAGGTCAAGTTATTTCAATATATTTATAGAACTTCATATGTTTGTTGAAAGGAAATTTGGTTTTAAAATCAAAATTATTAGAACTAAAAATGGGAAGGAATATGTAAATAATTCTTTTCATTCATATTTTAAATCTTTTGGCAGTAAATATGAGCTTACCATTCCTTATACGCCACAAAAAAATGATGTGGCAGAAAGGATGCAAAGAACTAATGTGGAGATGGCTAGATTTTTGTTACATTTTAAAAATATAGATTATAATTTTTGGGTTGAAGCTATGGCTTGTACTACTTGTCTTATTAATAGGACTCCTACTAAATCTTTAAATGATAAAACTCTAGAAGAATCTTGGTTCGGTAGGAAGCCCAATTTGGCAAATTTAAGAATTTTTGGTTCAATAGATTATGCTCACATACCTAAACACAAGAGGTAGAAATTAGGTTCTAAATCAGGCCACCTTATATATTTTTTGGGTACGATGAACACACTAAAGTATATAGAGTTTATATTCCTTCTAATAACAAATTTCAAGTTGCAAGAGATGTTTCTATTGTAGAAAATGGAGTTCGTGATTTCTCTAATGTGCATGATATTATATTTAGTGGATGTAATTTTTGGTTGTGGAATACCAACCTCCTTATCTAAATCCTACTCCTAATGAATCTATTTCTATTCCTTCTATTTATAGTGATAGTGATAATAATAATAGTAACTCTACTTCTAATGATTCTTCTTCTAGTGATGAATCCATTACTTCTAAGAGACAACCTATTTGGTTTAAAAATTTACTTTATGAAAGTGATGATTACATAACTAGAATGGGTGGACTTAAACCTACAAGAGTTAATTATTTAAATTATGATTTTATGTCTTCTATTATGCATACTAGTGATCCTAAATCATTTGAACAAGCTAAAATACAACCTCATTAGAAAAGGCTATGAGAGAAGAATATGATAACTTGATTTCTAATAACACTTGTGATTTAGTTAGTTTACCTCATGGTAAGAATTTTGTTTCATGAAAATGGTTATAAAAAAAAAATTAAATTACAATAATGAAATTAGTAAGTTTAAAGATAGACTATTTTCTAGAGGCTTTTCTCAAATTGAAGGTTTAGATTATATTGAGATATTTTGTCCTGTTTCTAAAATTCCTACTATTAAACTTGTTCTTGCTTTAGCTTGTAAAATTAATTGGCCTATTCAACAAATGGATGTTAAAATTTTCTTTCTTAATAGTGTCTTACATGAGGAAATTTATATGGCTCAACCTCCCGGTTTTATTAAAGAAGGTAATGAATATTTAGTTTGCAAATTAAAGAAATTTATCTATGGATTAAAACAATCACCTAGGGAATGATATTTTAAGATTATTGCATTCTTTATTTCTCAAGGTTTTGTTAGAAGTAAAAATGATCCTAATATTTACATTAAATAGAGTGAATATGACATTTTTATTATCATTCCATATGTAGAGGATTCAATTCTTACTTCAAGTTCCAATTCTTTAATTTCTGATAGTAAGTTTCAACTTAATAAAAAATTTCAAATGATTGATTTAGGGATTTTACATTATTTCTTAGGAATGCAAATTTGACAAACCCCTAAGGGTATTATTCTATCTCAAATAAAATATGCTCATGATCTTTTAGAAAGATTTAATATGAATGATTTTGTTCATGTTTCCATTCCATGTGAATTAGGAACTAGGTTAATGATTGATATGAAAACTCCTTTAGTTGATGCTACTTTATATAAAAAAACTAGTTGGAAGTTTAAATTATCTAACCCTTACTAGACATGATATTGATTATAGTGTAGGTTTAGTCTCTAGATTTATATCTAAACCTGAACAAACCCATTTCAAAGTTGCAACAAGAATTTTAAGGTATATTAAAGGCACTATTGATGTTGGTTTATTTTATGATACAAATGTTGATTTTAATTTAAAAGGTTTTATTGATTCAGATCTAGGAGGAGATCCCAATTATGGGAAATCTACTTGTGGATATTGTTTCTTTGTTGGTTCAAGTGTCATTTCTTGGAAAAGTAAAAATGAACATTCTATTTATCTATGTTCTACTGATCCTAAATATAAAGAATGTACTAATGCCTCTAAAGAAGCTTTATGGATTAGAAGCCTACTTGAAGACTTGGGTCCACCTCAATAAGAACCTATACCTTTGTATTGCGACAAAAAAAGTTCCATTTCCTTAGCAAATAATCCTATCTATCATGCAAGGACTAAGCATATTTCTCTACGAGATTACTTCATTAGAGAACAATTTGGAAAAAATCAAGTGTCACTCATCTATTGCAAGGGAGAAGATCAAGTTGCAGATATTTTGACAAAGATTCTTTCCAACGAGAAATTTCAAATTCATTTTAAAAATTTGGGTTTAATTCCCATTAATTTAAAATACTAAGGTAAAGATTAAGGGGGGTGTTGGAATAGTTATATTTCCTTGGTTGTATTTATTTATTTATTTAGGATAAACCAAGGTATCCTACATTTATTTAATTAGGATATTCCTATGGAATTTATACATGTATTTTGTCCTCTAGTCCAAGTGGGAGGACATGTAACTTCAAGTAATTCCTTTATTAAGGAAATTTTTTTATCCTCCTTAAGAGGATGTTCCCACTTTTAACCCAAATATTATGGATGTTGGAATTCATATATTGGTGAGTTAATTAGTAACTCCTCTCCTCATCTCTATTTAAGAGGTGCTCCTCTCTCATTTCTACTTTATGAAGTTATTGTAAAGGGGTCTCTCTCTCTCTCTCTGGATTTTCCTCATTCTTAATTTACAAGGGGTTTTTCTTTTCCTTACCCCTTTCAAAAATTCTTGTCTCTATTAGAATAACTTAGAGTGAGGGGGGGGGGGGGGGGANAGAGTGAGGGGGGGGGGGGGTGAATCAGTGGCCTCAAAAATTAATCCTTTAAATCAACCCAAAAACCTAGTATCACAATTATAAGCCTCTATATATCTTCAGTCCTACAAGATGTATGCCCTTAAATAATCTTATCAAATAACTACTACTCATAGTTCACTATTAAACCTTATTCTTAATCTTTAACAAAAATAATTCTAGCATTTACCAAAATATAGTAAATAACTTAGTGTTTACCGATCATCCTTTTCTATTAATGTGTAAAGAAAAACATCAAAGCAATGAATCATAAACACATTTGACACATGGATTTTTAATGTGGAAAATTTGTGAAGGGAAAAACCACTTGGGACCAGTAACCCAAAATTTTCACTCTTCTGAAGTGAGCTCAGTGAACAACCAACCTTGTTAAAGGTTACAAACACACTATTAAGTGTGACCTTTTTAGAGGATTTATCACTAATAGTTTATCACTTGATATCTGGCATTCACTATACTATCTTCATGATTAAACATTTTGATACTCCTTGGGATGTATCTCAATATATAAAGGATTGTTAAGTTCTGGTCGGTTAAGAGACTTTTTGATCCAATGGTTAAACTGAAACAATATATGATCTATTTATAAATACAACTTAGAATTGCATTTTTCAGATCTATTGTAAGATCATAATACCTTTTTGATCAATGATTCCCTTCAATACATTTTATCCACTTCTTTCTTCTTGGTGATATTGTTTCTCTATTCCTCAGTGTCCACAAAAATGTTAGCTCTATTCTTTAGATTGATTGATCAGGACTGTATGAAGTCTTTCTTCACCAATATCTCTTCAGCATCTTCTTCTCTATTCACTCCCCTAATTCATAATGAATTATATTGTCTCTTTATAGAAATAATTTTACCATTTCTAAGTCCTTGACTTTCTTGTTCATGATGTGATTTAGAAATCTTTCCATTCTTACTTTAAAGCATACTTTAGTTTTATCCTGTAGATTTCTCCTTGACAATTGGAATAAAATAGATTTAAAACTCTAGCTTATCTCTGGCTTTTAACTTGTTGATGAAAAAAAAATGATCAACCAGTTGACTCATTCTTTAGCTCTTTCCAGCTAAGTCTTTTGTTGTTTTTGAACTTCAGTTCTTTTTGGTGTTTAACTCCTTGTTAGCTCGGTCTTGAATTTAGTTGTCCTTGGGCATCTCTGTCCATCGGGGTTGTCTGTTCATCAAGTAACATTGTGGTTTTGCACGTTGATAATTCTTGCTCGAGTTTCTTGCTCAGGTATCACTGTGACTCTTCTCTTAAGGTTCTCTATCTGTCGATGTGCACTATCCGTTGGTGTCTATTGTCACTTTGTGTATACTAAAATTTTATGCATTACTGAAAACATAACCTTTATCTCTCTGGTTATTTGAAGTCTTTGGCACTATGTATACAACCAATCATATTATATCAAGTTGACATCAATGAAAATACAATCCATTAAATGATTTAATGTCTTGCATTAAATTTCTGTAGCTTGGTGATAATCAACTTAACATCTTCAAACATTCAATCAATTATAGTTCATGAATCTCTCCCTTTGGAATTGATGGAAACACACTACATACTACTAATACAATATGAAATATATCAGTTGTAGTTCATCAATCTACCAAACTTAATGTTCTATAACCAATACAAATATCTAACTCTCGGTAAGCTCTTCTAGCTTAGATTTAATTCTTGCAAAGTACTTTCTTTAATCTTCAATCCCTTCATTGGATAGATGTATGAGCTTTTGAATTTGTCTCTCCTTTTATTGTAACTTTTTTTTATGATCTGTTCTCTCCCTTTTATTGTTCCTCTCCTTGATCATCTCTTTTTCCTTTGACAACAATGTGTTTCATAGAATACTTCTCTCCCTCATGTTCTTTACTTTGATGGATATTTCATATGGATATAATCTCTCCCTTAAGTTATCTCTCCATCACAAGTTACATCTCTTTACATCTAGATATTCTCTCTTTAAGTGCATCTCTTCCTTTGGATATTCTCTCTCCCTTTGACAACAATGCCAAAGTCATTCCCCCTTTTTTCAATATATTCCTTGAATTTCCCTTTCCATCAGAAATGTAGCTTTGTATTTAGCCAATAAATACCTCTATTTTTGGTGCAGATAAGTACCTTGTTGTGTACAAATGTATCTTTTTAGTCCATTTCTTTGCTTCTATCAACATGAATGATCTTCTAACTTGTGTATAGGCTAATGCAACCTCCTAGTTAGCTTAGTGACCAATAGACAAGGGTCGGACCCCCAGTCTCTTTCTCAGGTAGTCAAATGTATCTTTAGTAAATGGCTTGATGAATATGTCTACTAATTGTTCCTTGGATTGAACATATTATAGTATCACTTCTTTCTATTGTACTTTTTCTCTTAAGTAATGATACTTGATAACAATATACTTAGTCTTAGCATGCATGACTAGATTCTTTGATATGTTTATTGCACTGGTATTATCACAATAGATAATCACTGATTCAAGAATTTTCATATTCATACCTTCTAGTAATTGTTTGATCCATGCAATGTTTGAGCAATTTGTAGTGGCAGCCACATATTCTACTTTTGCAGTAGATTGTGAGATGCATACTTGCTTCTTGTTGATCCATGTGACAAGTATGTCACCCATAAAGAATGCTCCTCCAGATGTGCTCTTTCTTTCATCTAGGTTTCCAGCCCAATCAGCAACTATATAGACTTGAAGCTCAAATTTTCCCTTTTTTAATACCAGAGACCATAGTCCGCGGTATTCTTTAGATATCTCATAATTCTTTTGACAACAGTCATGTGTGATTCCTTGAGATTATCAGAGAATCTTGCAACTATTCCAACTGCATGTGATATAGGTGGTCTACTATGAACAACATACATTAGTTTTCTAATCACTGATCTATATAGGGTTTGATTTACCTTGGGTGACTTGTCTTCCTTTGTTAGCTTACATCCAGTTTCCATAGGTGTTCCAACTGGCTTGGAATATTCCATCTTGAATATCTTTAGCACTTCCTTGATGTATTTAGATTGAGTGATATATATGCCTACATCTTGTTGAAGAATCTATAGACCAAGAAAGAATTTGATCACCCCAAACATTGACATTTCAAACTCTTTGCTCATTTCATTAGCAAAATATTTACAAAACATATCATTACCTCCAAATATGATATCATCAACAAATATTTCAACAATCAAAATGTTATCATCAGTATCTTCTTTTAAGTACAGATTACTATTTTCACTTGTTCTTATAAATCCAATTCTTATGAGATAGGATTGAATTCTTTCATACCATGATCTAGGTGCTTGTTTTAATCTATACAAGGCTTTTTTAGTATACATACCATGTTTCTCATGTCAAGATCAACAAACCCTTCTCGTTGTTCAATGTATACCTCTTCTTCTAATATTCCATTTAGGAATGCAGATTTGACATCCATTTGATATACCTTGAATCCTTTGTATTCAACATAAGAAAGGAGAATTATGACTCCTTATAGTATTTTTGGTATACCTTGAATCCTTTGTATGCAAAATAAGTAACTTACATTGGGTGTGTATCCATACCATAGCTCATAAGGTGTCTTTTTGGTATCTTTCTTCAATTGAAATCTGTTCAATGTGTAGATAGTAGTACTGACAGCTTCCCTCTAGAATTTTTGAGTGATGCCTTTTTTTCTATCATTAGTGTTCTTGCACAATCAACAGTGGATATGTTCCTTCTTTTAGCAATCCCATTTTGCTATGGTGTTCTTGGTGTAGAAACCTGTCTTTGAATTCCATGCTCATTGCAAAAGTTAGTGAATTCATCCGAAATAAATTACCCTTCTCTATCTGATCTTAAGAATTTAAATTCCTTACCACTTTATTTTTCTACAATAGCTTTATACCATTTAAACATCTTGAATTCTTCTAATTTTTCTTTTAGGAACACAACTGTCATCATTCTAGAATAATCATCTACAAAGAGAATGGAATATCTATCACCATAGTAACTCTTTGTTCTTATGGGTCCACATAGATCAGTTGGACTAATTATAGAATAGAATTATATGTATGGGTTCTTATTTGAAACTAAACTTTGTCATTTTACCTTTTTGACAATTCTTACACATGATATGGTCAGGCTTTGACATGCTTGGTAAGCCTCTTACTTTCCTTTTATTTATTATCTTAATAATGTTGTCAAAATTCACATAACATAGTCTCTTATGCCACAACCATATGTCTTTGTTTCTAGCCATTAAACAAGTGTTGTTAATATCATCAAGATAGAATAGGTTACCTTTTGTCTGTTGACCAATTCCAATCAACCTTTCTGATTCATTGAAGATCTTTGCCTTCTTATTATCAAATGCAACTCGATGACCTATGTTATTCAACTGTGAAACACTCAATAGATTATAGTCAAGTCCTTTTACCCAGTATGCATTTTCACATTTGATCATATTATTTAACATTATGGTTCCTTTACCTTCAACTGGACAAGGTGAGTCATTACCCATTCTTACTGATCCACCATTATAATACTCAAAACTTTCAAAATTTTCTTTATCTCCAGTCATGTGGTGAGTGCAGCCACTATTTATAATCTAGACATCATTCTTACTAACCTTAGATATGAGTGCATTTCCTACATACCTCTCATCTTTGTCTGAATCATCCTTCATGGAAACAAATACCATATCAATATCTTCATCAGATTTGGTGTTAGTATCTCCATTTCTGTTCTCACCTAGGTAACAAGCTTTCTTCCCTTTGTCCTTGTAGTCTCAAGTATCTCTTATGTCATATTGTGGGTTGCTTTGGTAATCTCTGTTATCACCTCTGTCAAACTTCTTTTCATATGATCTATCACTGTTTTTGTCATCTTTTCTTTTTTTAGGAAATCTAGCAGCAAAGTGTCTAATCTCTTTACAATTAAAACATACCAATGGTAATTTACCTTTGTATCTACCTTTGCCTCTCTGCAATCTTCTAGCCATTAGTGCTTCAATCTCATCAAGTCCTTGGTCATCACTATCACTTTCACTATCATTCCTCTTAGTGTGTTTATGATTTGATTTACTTATCTTTAGAGAAGATTTAAATGCAGACTCAATAGATGGTAAGACACTATTGTGAATGTTATTCATCTGAAATGAAATCAGTCTACCAATCAGACTATTTAGAGTTACATTATTATTTTCTACTTCTCTCATTTCTTATATAGAAGATACTCTAATAGCATAAATAGGCAATAAGGTTATTAGGATTTTACTTACCACTATTTCTTCTCCAAGTACACCTCCAACTCCTTGGATAGCATTGACTACCTCTTTGATTCTACAACTATACTGAGTGATATTTTCTCCTTCTTTCATCCTTAGGTCATCAAACCTTCCTCTTAGGATCTTTTCCTTAGCTCTTAGCACATTTGCATCTCCTCCATGTACTAACTTCAATTTGTCCCACATTTTCTTTGTAGTGGTGCATGTTTTGACATCTTCAAATTTAGCATCAGAGAGTGAGGAAGGAAGCTATATCATCATGCAATCATGTTCATGCTTTTCTCTCAATTGATCAAGTGTGTGAGGTCTTGTAGGAAACACATATTCAGTATCCAAGTATTGAGTGACATAATTTCCAATACCTGATAGGTGGAGTCTTATCCTTCTTTTCCATGATGCAAATTTGTCTTTGTTCAACTTAGGCACATCTCATTTTCTCATCTTGTGATCTTTTGCTTGAGCCTTTAAAGTCCCTTTCTAAGCACACAAGATCTGATACTAGTTGTTATAATAATTGAGGAGGGGGGGGGGGGGGGGGGGCCAGNGGGGGTGAGCCAGTGGCCTCAAAAATTAATCCTTTAAATCAACCCAAAAACTTAGTACCACAATTATAAGCCTCTAGTTATCTTCAGTCCTACAAGATGTATGCCCTTAAATAATCTTATCAAATAAATACTACTCGAAGTTCACTGTTAAACCTTATACTTAATCTTTACCGAATAGAAGTCTAGCATTTACCAAAATACAATAAATAACTTAGTGTTTACTGATCATCCTATTTTAGTAATATGTAAAGAAAAACATCAAAGAAATGAATAATAAACACATTGGACACATGGACTTTTAATGTGGAAACCCTGTTAAGGGAAAAACCACTTGGGATGGGTAACCAAAATTTTTCATTTTTCTAAAGTGAGATCGGTGAAGAGCCAACCCTGTTAAAGGTTACAAACACACTATTAAGTGTGACCTTGTTAGAGTATTTATCACTTGATATCTAGAATTCACTATGCTATCTTCATGATTAAACCTTTTGATACTCCTTGGGATGTATCTCAATATATAAAGGATTGTTAATTCCTTCTTGGTTAAGAGACTTTCTGATCTAATGGTTAAACTGAAACAATATATGATCTATTCATAAATACAACTTAGAATTTCAGATTTTTAGATCTATTGTAAGCTCATAATACCTTTCTTATCAATGGTTCCCTTCAATAGCTTTTCTCTACTTCTTTTTGCTCGGTGATGTTGTTCCTCTTTTGCTCCATGTCCGCAGAAATGTTAGCTCTATTCTTTAGCTTGATTGATCAGGACTGTATGAAGTCTTTCTTCACTAGTATCTCTTCAAAATTTTCTTCTCTATTCACTCCCCTAATTCATATTGAATTATCTTTTCTCTTTATAGACATAATTTCACCATTTCTAAGTCCTTGACTTTCTTGTTCTCGACGTGATCCAAAAATCTCACCATTCTTTCTTTAAAGCATACTTTAGTTTTATCGCATATATTTCTCCTTGACAAATGGAATAAAATAGCTTTAGAACTCTAGCTTATCTTTGGATTTTAAATTTTTGATGATAACAAATAAATCAACCAGTTAACTCATTCTTTAGCTCTTCCCAACTAAGACTTTTGTCATTTATAAACTTCAATTCTTTTCGGTGTTTAACTCCTTTTTAGCTCGGTCTTGACTTTAGTTATCCTTGGGCATCTTTGTTCATCATGGTTATCTATCCATCAGGGTTTTCTGTCCATTAGTTAACACTATGTTTTTGTACTTTATTAATGCTTTCTCTGGTTTCTTGCTCCGATATCACTGTGACTCTTCTCTCGGGGTTCTCTATCCATTGGTGTGTACTATCCGTCAGTGTCTGTTGTCACTTTGTGTATACTAAACTTTTATGCTTTACTGATAACATAACCTTTATATCTTTGGTTATTTGAAGTCTTTGACACTATGTATACAACCAATCATGTTATATCAAGTTGACATTAATGACAATATGTAATAATTAACTGATTTAATGTCTTGCATTAACTTTCTATAGCTCGTTGATCATCAACTTAACATATTCAAAAATTCAATCATTTATAGTTCATCGGTCTCCTTTTCTTCTCTCTTTTGGTTTATGCTCCTAGGTTTTCATTTATCATGGTAACAATCTTCTCAGATAATAACTCTCATGGATTCTTGCTTATTTCCTTTCTCTTCATTTTTCCTTTCAATAACAAATTATTTTTTCCCTTGAATAGAGGTTATCTTATTAGGTCCAAGGACATCTGAGTGTACAAGATCTAAGGGTGTTGTATTCTTGTCATAATTAGTCTTCAAGAAGCTAATCTACTTCTATTTGTCATAGAGGAAATACTCACAAAATACCAAATCAGTAGATTTTAGACCCAGAAGTTGATCCTTGTGAGCATAAATTCAAGTACTTTTTTGGCATATATTTGAGGCTTTTATGCCAAATATCTATCTCATTGTCTATAAACATTGTAGCTCCCACTTCAGTGTGATAATCTAGTACATATAGGATGCCTAATTTATATTTATTTACAACCACCAAGGCTCCCTTAGATACCTTCGAAGAATCTAAGGAGAAATTAATGCTACACCATTGATCATATATATCACCTACGAATATCAAATTATAGACACCTAAAAATGGTAAACACCTATGGCTCTTCTTGTTAGTGTGTTGTTTGTCTAGTTTGGTCATTTGTTTACGTTTTAATAAATTTTGATCATTTTAATTATTTCATTTAATCTTTCAACATTATCATCGATGTCATTCATTTTTTATCATGTTATCACATTTTATCCCTTTTTGATCTTTTTTCACTTGTTTGATTAAATAATTTAGATAATTATTTAATCCATGTCATTAGTTTGTCCCTAAGAGAATAATCATTTAAATAACTCTCCTATGTCCTAGCATGTCCTCTTTTGACTTAAATAAATTTCATTTATTTATGCCTTTATCATTTTGTGTCACAATTAAATATACAATATTTAATTGTCCTTTGGTCATTTTTGAGGGAATTGGTTAGTGTGAATTTATTATTTCATTTTATTATTGACCTTTGGTTCTTCCTTCTCAATTTTCCTTTTATCTCCATTTTATTGGCCCTTTTATGCAATCCTGTCCATCCATTTTTTAATCTTTACTATCTACTTCAAATTGAAAGTATGTAGATTTGTCTCTTATCCATAATTTTTGGCAACCATGTTTTATATTATCCTCTCCCATATATTGTTTAATTATCCTTTCTTTTTTCTATATTTGTGCACTTTTCAACAAAGATCAACATATAAAATTAGAGGAGAAAGAAAAAGAAATGAGACACCATCAAAGGAATACTTGAATATAATTTTTAAATTCATTGTTATTTGTGCATTTTGTTTTTATAGTCTTATTGGTAAGATTAGAATTGCTACTAAAATTATTGTATCTCTTTTTTTGGTTGGCTTATCACATTTTATACCTAACCCTTTTTTTTCCTGATCTACACAAATTTATTTTTAGTTTGGAAATGCGTCTAACATATTTTAACAACCATTTGTTTCCACTTTTCAATTGTAACATTACATCACATTTACAAAATTATATCACATGCTTTATTATGTCCAAGATATACTCTTCCAAAATAACCTTCCTATTATCCACATAAAGCTTTATCCACTCATAAATTATCAAATTTGGAAAAAATAAACTCTGCCATTATCATTTTGTAAACATTTATCTTGTGCCTAATCTAATTCTCAGAAATGGCTATAAACAAACTTAATTTTATGAATACCTTTGATTTTCTATTTAGCAAATAAGTCTACACTTTCCTAGTACAATCATTAAGAAATATAACAAATTATTTTCCCCCTCCATTTGAGACTAGCTTTGTAGGTCCAAAGACATCCAAGTGTACAAGCTTTAAGGGTGTTATCTTTTTGTCATAGTCAGTCTTCAAGAAGCTAATCTACTTCTATTTTCCATAAAGGCAATGTTCACAAAACTCTAAATCAATAGATTTTAAACCTGGAAGTTGATCCTTGTGAGAAAAAGTTTAATTCCTTTTTTTCTCATATGTTTGAGCCTTTTATGCCAAAGCTCTATCTTGTTGTCTACAACCACTATAACTCCCACTTTAGTTTGATTTTCTAGTACATATAGGCTGCCTAATTTATACTCATTTACAACCACCAAGGCTCCCTTAGATACATCCAAAGCATCTAAGGATAAATTAATGTTACACCTTTGAGCATAAAGCTAGCCTACGAATATCAAATTATAAACACCTAAAAATGGTAAATGCCTATGGCCCTTCTTGTTATTGTGTTGGGTGACTAGTTTTGGTCATTAATTTGTATTTTTAATCAATTTTGATCATTTTAATTATTATATTTGATGCAAGGGATGAAGGATATGGGGCCAAGGGCACACCCAAAACCATCCAGCTTGCGGAAACAATGCAGAAAGAACACAAAAACCTAGTGTGAGAGAGAAACACAGAGATATTTTATTATTAAATCATCAAACTCAATACATGCCAAGCTGTAAGGCCTTCCTGGTTGTGGCCATATACAAATAAATGTATTACAATTCAATTTTCTAACAATAGAGCTCTCAGATCTTCAATATCTTAACATTTACCTTCTTGCTCTAAGACTTGCTACTAAACTAAGAACATACAAAAGAATATATACAAGAGTCCACCAAAGAGGTCCATGCTCAAATACAAAGGAGAGACCTAGATTTAGGTCCACACAAATCCTAAGATAGATCCCAAATAAATCCAGCTACAAAAATTAAATGAAGAAGTTATCCACCAACTCCAATTCCCAAATAAACCAACTCGAAATAGGCATGACCGAGCAACAGAACACCTCTCCCAAAGAAGAGTCAAGCATTATAACACAAGAATGACTAAGCTATTCATCAAGCATGCTAAGAAATAGAGAATGAACATGCCGAGCAACAAAGAACAGACTAAGGAATGAAGTAAACATATTTTTGGTTGAGCAGGATTGCCAAAGACCCAAGATGCTCCTGCATCAGACACCTGGGGTTGAAAAGTAATGATTCCCTAAATCATGTATCAGGTCCAATATGAAATGAATCCAACTTAGATTGGTAAATCCAAGATGATTCCTCAATCGGTCTATTTTTCCACTTTACCAGATATTCCATGTATTCCTTTCCTCTTGTACTTATGCCAACTCTTTGTTTCAAGATCTTCTCAACTTCCTCTATCTGCTTCTTAGGATAATCACTTGGTATTGTCACTTCTTCATCAGGTTCATGATATTCATACAAGTCTGAAATATTGAATATATGTGATATATCCATGTCATCAGTTAATTCAACTTTGTAAGCATTTCCACTGTCAAATCTTCTCAGTATTTTACAAGGACCAAATTTCTTCATCTTCAGTTTCCCATATGTTCCAATGGGAAATCTTCCTTTCTTTAGATGAACCATCACAACATCACCAACTTTGAATGTCTTCTATCTTCTTGATCTGTCTGTGTCATCTTTGTATTTTTGATTACTTTTCTCCAGCTTTTTCTTCACATCCTCATGCAATGTCTTCATAAATTCTACAAATTCCTCTGCTTTAGCACTTCTTTTCTCTTCACCAACAATGTCTCTCAAATCCGATATACATCTAGGTTGTGTGCCATGAACAATCTCAAAAGGTGTCTTTCCAGTACTCTATTTACTGAACTATTGTATGTGAACTCTTCTTGTGCCAACATCAAATCCCAATTACTTGGTGTGTCTCCAACTAAACATCTCAACAAGTTACCCAAACTTGTATTTACAACTTCTGTTTATCCATTAGTCTATGGATGAAATGTAGAACTAAATTTCAACTCAGTATTCAGCTTCTTCCAAAGTGTTCTCCAAAAATAGCTTACAAACTTACTGCTTCTATCAGAGATGATACTCCTTGGTAACCCATTCAATCTGACAATCTCCTTAAAGAAAAGATCTACTATATGCACTACATATGATGTTTTCTTACATGGTATGAAACGTGTCATTTTCAAAAATCTATCCACAACAACAAATATGGAATCATTACCTCTTGTTATCCTAGGTAAGACAAGAACAAAATCCATGTTGATATCACTCCAAGGTTTCTCAGGAATAGTAATAGGTGTATACAAACCAGTGTTTTGACTTACTCCCTTTGCAACTTGACAGACTCCACAAATTTTCACAAATTTTTGAACATCGTTATACAATTGAGGCCAAAAGTACCTCTCCTTCAACAAACTCAATGTTTTATCCATGCCAAAGTTTCCAGCCAATCCACTACTATGTTTCTCCTTTATTAGATTAGTTCTCATTGATCCTCTCAGTATACATAAATGAATACCCTTAAACAACATATCTTCCTAAATGAAATAGTCTTCATACTTACTTGATTTATTTGTATTAGGTTCTCTACACACTCTCCACTGCTCTAAAAAATCAAGATTATTTTCATACAAATTCTTCATGTCATCAAAGCCAACAACTTCAACTCTCATTTCAATCAACAAAGATCTTCTTCTACTCAATGCATCAACAACTCTATTAGAAACTCCACTCTTATGCTTAATCACAAATGTAAAACTCTACAAATATTCAACCCATTTCATATGTCTCTGATTTAACTTATTCTGACTACCTAAATATTGTAAAGCCTTATGATCAATAATGTCTCCATTTCTTCATAGCTTGCACAATAGCATAGAATTATTGATTGTAGACAAAATATTTCCTCTTTGCATCATTCAACTTTTCAATAAAGAAAGCAACAGGTTTACCTTCTTGAGTCAATACAGCTCCAATTGCACTTCCACTTGCATCACATTCAACTTGAAATACCTTATTGAAATCAGGTAAGGCTAGCACATGTAATTCAACAACCTTCAACTTTTAAAGCTTCAAAACTCTTATCAGCTCCATGTGTCCATTTTAATTCTCTTTTGACTCCTCTCATTGTTTTAGTCATAGCATTACAAATAGAACTGAAATTTCTGATAAAATTCCTATAAAAACTTTTCAATCCATGAAATGATCTTACCTCAGTGACATTTTTAGGTGTAGGCCAACTCAATATAGCTTCAACCTTCTCTAGATCCATCTTCAGACCATAAGCTAAAATCAAAAATCCCAAATACACAAGCTCTTCTTTCATGAAGGAACATTTCTTCAGATTTATCAGCAACTTTTCTTCTTTTAATCTCCACAACACTTGTCTTATATGCATTAGATGTTTTTCTATGGTCTTACTGAATTTCAGAATGTCATCCAAATATACAATCACACACTTATTCAAGAATTTCTTTAGAACTTCATTCATCAGCCTCATAAATTTACTGGGTGCATTAGTAAAACCAAAAGGCATAACCAACCACTCATTAAAACCTTCCTTTGTCTTGAAAGTAGTTTTCCAGTCATCACCTTCTCTGATTATGATCTGATGATATCCTCTTTTCAAATCAATATTGGTAAAATAATTTGCTCCACTCAAAAAATCCATTATGTCATCCATTCTTGGTGTAGGAAACCTATACTTTACTTTAATCTTGTTTATTGCTCTAGAATTAGTGCACATTCTCCATTCTCCATTCTTCTTAGGTGCCAACATAGTAGGTACTGCATATGGAATTAAAATTTCTTGGATCAAAACTTTGTTTAACAATTCATGAACTTGTTGATCAATCTCTTCATTCTCAGTAGGATTTAACCTATGTGGTTCTTTGTTTGGTAAACTAGCTCCAGGAATCAAATCCATACAATGACTAATATCTTTGATTGGTGGTAAACCATCAGGTACATTATCTAAAATTACCTCCTTGTACTCTGTGAGAAATTTTCCAACTTTTGCAGGAATGTCATCTTCTATATTCTTACATGGTTTGTTAGGAATCAAGGCATAATAGATTTCATTTCTTTTCAAATCCTTAACAAACTGTCTACCTTCCATCAGACAACCTTTCACAGATGTACATAATTCATCAGCAGATTCTTCAACCAAAGGTAACAAAATTTTCTTCTTCCCATCAACCCAAATAGAATATCTATTCAACCTTCCATCATGTATATCATGTCTATCATATTTCCAAGGTCTACCCAACAAAATACGACAACAATCCATTGGCATAATATTACATAATACCTTATCATAGTATTTCCCAATTTTCAGATTCACAAAACATTGTTCACTCACCATTAATGTATGCTCATCCTTGAGCTATGAGATCTTGTAGGGTTTTGGATGTTTCATCCTCTCCAACTACAAATTTGTAACCATTTCCTCAGATTCTAGATTCTTTGAACTTCCACTATCAACAATGACTTTCCAAACCTTGTTTGCAACTCTACATCTGGTTTTGAACAAACTTTTTCTAATTGGATCTTCCTTATCTTTCTCACTCCATAGTATCCTTCTGATCATGAGGTTATTTTCAGGTTCATTGGATGTCTCCTCTTGAAATAAAGAAGTTCTGCTATTGCTACCACCTTTCTTGCTTGCATGTGTACACTCAAAGGATTTGTGTCCTTCACCACAATTGTAACAAGTTACTTGGAACCCTCTTCTGCTATAACCACCTTTGGAGTAATTACTTGTTCCTCGGTATGAATCTCCACCTTTCCATTCTATCTTGCCTTTGTCTTGCGATGTGTCTGTATTTGACTTGTCTGGTTCAAATCTACTATTTTCACCATGACATCTACCTCTTCCTCTAGGGAATCTACCATGTCTACCTCTTTGTCTTTTTTCATACCTTATGTTCAACTTTTCTTCATCTTTTATGGAAAATTGGTATGACTCTTCAATGCCTTCCATTTTGACCAAACTAATTTCATCTTGTATGGAACTTCTCAAGCCATTCAGGTATCTTGCAACTCTTTCCACTTCATCTTCAACATGTCCAAATCTGATGTCCAATCTATAGAATTCTTCAGTATAGTCTTTGATTGATTTTTCCCTCTACTTCAAACTTTGCATTCACTGGATTAGGTTAATCTAATAATCACAAGGTAGAAATTTTCCTTTCAATTTCTTAACCATCTTATCCCATACCTTTATTTTTTCTTTACCTTTCTTCTTTCTATCTAATTGTAGATGTTCCCACCATAAGGATGCATGACCTTTCAGTTTTGTGCTTGCAATCTTGACTTTTTTTCCTTCTGCAAAATTCTCATATTCAAAATATTTTTCCATCTCAGTGATCCATCCGATCAATTCACCAGAATATAACTTTCCACTATACTTAGGAGGATTAAACTGAGGTGTGGATTTCAAACTTGTCAAGGCTCTCAGGAATCTCTCTTCTTCCTGGTCCATCGTAGGTGCAGGTGTAGCTTCACCTTGAACCTCTTCAAATTCATCATCACTAACATCTTCTAGATGTCTTCCTCTATGTTGGGCTATTTCAACAACTTCCAATCTTGTAGCCATCTGTCTAAGCATATCAACTAGACCTTGATCAACATTTCCTCTCCCATGAACCATCTTGAAACTCTCTGCAATTGTAGGTCATATCGCAAACCGCCACCCTAAAAAAAATATCTTATGATTTTACAAGAAGGAACCATGGATCTCAACTCACTCTGATACCACCTGACGTAAGGGAGGAAGGAGACAGGGCCAAGTGCACACCCAAAACCATCCATCTTGCAGAAATAATGCGGAAATAAAACAACCCAGTGAGAGAGAGAAACACGGAGATATTTTATTTTTAAATAATCAAAATCAATACATGCCAGGCTATAAGGCCTTCCTGGTTATGGCCATATACAAAGAAATGTATTACAATTCAATTTTCTAACAATAGAGATCTCAGATCTTCAATATCTTAACATTTGCCTTCTTTCTCTAAGACTTGCTACCAAACTAAGAACATACAAAAGAATATATACAAGAGTCCACCAAAGAGGTCAGTGCTCAAATACAAAGGAGAGACCCAAATTTAGGTGCACACGAATCCCAAGATAGATCCCAAATAAATCCATATACAAAAATTAAATAAAGAAGTTGGCCACCAACTCCAATTCCCAAATAAACCAATTGGCACAGGCACGACCAAGCAATAGAACACCTCGGCCAAAGAAGAGCCGAGAATTAGAACACAAGCATGACCAAGCTATTTGGAAAGCATGTTGAGTAACAGAGAACATACTAAGGAATGAAGTAAACATATTTTTGGTTGAGTAGGATTACCAAAGACCCAAGATGCTCCTTGAACTGCCTCACAATAGATGTGGAATAATCATGGTCAAGACCTTTCTTAGGAATGGTTTATTCAATCTAAGGACTAATTCTCCCATTATGAGGTGTATTTAACTTGTCAACCTAGAGATGTATACTTGAAATGGTCAGCACGATATGTGCACTAGGTTCCTTAAGGAGTCATTCTACTTATGCTGCAGGAAGGTAAAAATGCATAAAAGAAACCTACACTAGTGCTACAGGAAAAGGATACATTTATCTCCTTACTAAAATGAATGCTAGAAATTGAAAACTCTACTTAAACCTATACTTTCAACCTAGAACATCCATTATAACTATTCTTGTAGATGCTACAGGAACATTCACAAGGTACAATGCTGCAGGAAGAAATTATAACTTCTAACTGAAATACTGGAAATGCTAGAAATGCTGGAAGGAAATATATTCTATTCTAACCTATTCCACGTCCCAAGTGGGCCCCCTTGGTTTGTTTCTACTAATCTATTAACACAGAACATAAACCAAGAATTGCTTCATTGTATTTCAAAAACTCATTACATAAAAACAATACATGAAACTTGAAACAGATTGTTGTAAGATATAACAGTTTTCTTCCAAAAACTTCTTTCTCTAACTTTTCTATCTAACTTCAAACTATCATTCCAATCCCTATATATAGAGGATCAAACACTTATTACAAAACATAAAAGAAACTATCTTACTGAAAACATGCCAGAGAAGAAGACGAAAATGCAACAACCCACGGTGTGGGTAATAAAGCTTGGGAGACCAGTTCAACATAATAAAGTGCAGAGGGAATATAGAAAAACTACATCCCTGCATCTTGGAATAATGTCTCCTCCATTGTAGCAGCCATGTTTCCTTGTGCTGTGATGATCACTCCACCGTAGCTGGTCCTCAACAGTCTTCCTTGAATGTTGTCGACCACTCTCCAGCCGCTTTCTCTCCTGTCAAGTTAGTTGTGATGTGGAAATATTCATGTAACAAGCTTAATCAAATTAAATCTAGATATTAGAACATATATTCTGATGGTTATATGAAATACTGCACTATATGTATAATATTAGCAAAATATATCATAAACATCTACCTATTGTTTATCAGTTCTATCTGGACTTTATCACAAGTTTTAACTGGCTAGGTTCTCAAATGTTTTGTCAGAAACTAGAATAGAGTATTTAAAATTATACAAAATAGAGGCAATAATTTAGCCTTATCATCTGCCCCTTGGTTAATCAAAGGCTTGTCCTCAAGCATTGCATCTTCTGGAAATTGACCTAAAGTCACCAACTTTAGTTATTCCTCGCCTCTGGCTCTTGAAGGAGTAGTAGAATCCTCTTGTTCTTTCCCAAAATTCCCTTCTATGATCCTCCTACAGCCTGTCAAGCCTGGCAGTGTTGATGTCATACCAAAGGAGTATGGGCGGCTACATTGTGAGTGGACACCAGAGCTCCTACCTGATTTTCCTACCCAGCTCTATGTATTTTTCTACTCATTGTATGGCTGCTTCAAGGTTAATGGGGTTGTGTGGTTCTGACCTTTTGAATGCCTCTAATAATCTGCCCCATCTACTTCTGGCACCGGTTAAGGCTCTTTGAAAGACAAAATAAGACATGTTGTATTCTGCATACACATCTATTCTAAATTTAAAATTTTTATCTCTGATTTCCTTTTTAATATTCCCATATGTTAGTTTGAACCAATCCCTCAGGAATACTTATGGTTGACTTCTCTCTGCTCTTAATGGCAGGGGTTCCATTTTCTGAAGTTCTCTATAATTCTCCAATTGTCTATCATAGTTAGCCTCATTGTGGATCTAAGACATTAGGGCCCTTAGGTGTATATCCCTTATGTAAGGTAGGGGGTTCCATTTAGTCTCCATAGGGATGATGAAATTATGCACATAAAACTCATAGAGTAGGTTTTGTTGCCAAGATGGAAGGGTCTGGTATAAACCATAGAATCCTTGGGCTGATTTGAACTCTGTGTTTACATCTTTGAGGGTCATCATTAACTGAAATAGGAGGAATTTTTCTTTTAGAAAGATGGTATAGACCCTAGGTGGCGGTCTACAAGAAATTATCTGGTCAATCAGCTTAAGGCATGTTCCAATCTCTATTTCTGTCTTGCCAACTGATCTTTTAATTCTGCAATTTCCTCTCCTTGTTCTACTATTACTTTCTGCAATTTCTTTTTCTCTTCTCCCCATAGAGTGGTTGTCAGCACATGCTTATTATATAATTGGAAGAGAAGCATTTGTAGAGTAATCAGACCACTATTTTCATCTTGGTTATTCTTCTTCCTTTGTTCCCTCCATAACTGCTCTAAGAAATTTATTAACCAAGTTCGCTTATAGGAAACTAGGGCATTTCTTGTGCAAGCTAGCTAGTGAGTTATAGGGGTTTCTTTCTCATGGGTTGGAACATCCTGATGACTAACTCCTGGGTTATTTTGACATACATTTGGTGCAGCTTCACACTCCTCATCTAGATTTTTGAGGAATGTCTAGAATCTCAGACTGGCTGGGAGAATCATTCGGAACAATATGAAGAGGAGTTTTCTCCTCAAATTGTTTGGGGGAAGTGGTTTGGCTTTCAGTGGGTGCTTTAGGAATATACCCTCTCATCCTAGAACTTCTTCTTACAGGGATTTCCTCAACCTCTACAACCTTTTTCTTACTAACCCTTTTTGTTTTCTCTGCTGCAGGAGTAGTGGCTGTAGGAACTGACTTCATTTTCTTCTTTCTTGAGACTTGAGGGTTTCATGGCTCAGCTACAAGAACCGAAGTTTCTCCCACTAACTTCCGATTTCCTTTTGTTCAGGTGGAAGTAGGTATATTTCTCATGTGAGTAGGTAAAGGCACATTTTCTTGTAAATTTTTGGTTTCTACCCCTTGGGTACTTTTCTCGGCAACTGGGTCAGGGGAAATTGCATTATCTTGGCTAATTTTCACATTAGGGGCAATTTGAGGCTGCAGGGTTTTATGATGGACAAACTCTGCCCATGCCATAGGGGAGACATCCCTAAGAGATATTTCTATGAGTAATTTAATTAAGGCATGGTGAGTAACAAAATTTTCATCCCCTTTCTGGGTTTCTTCGGCACTAATGCACAGCATATTAAACAAAAAATTTGGGGCATTCATTGGGATCTTATGTCGTACATAACTAAGCAGCTTAAAATGATGCACATGTAAATTAGAGAATTGTCCTTAACATGTGAAATACTTGATAATATGTGTGGCCAACTCATGATATGGTGGAGGAATGGACATTCTTTTGCACCCCTATTTAGTGATCTCCAATGGAGGGTCTCCTGGTAGGGTGAACTGGGGCCTAGCTGACCTGGCATCGTGCACATTGGGGTAGTGTTCCCCCGCTACTAGAAAACTGGTTACTTCCGCTATTCACTCCTCTATTACAATGACTGTCAATCCCCATACCATTTCTTGGCCTTCATCAAATGTGTTTGCAAATTTTCTTGCTGCTTCCTCATCAAACTCCGTCAATTTTAAGAAATATCCCAACCATCCACAGGCATTAAATCTTTTTACTACCTCAACATCAGATAATAAAATACCATGAACCACTGGTTCATGCTGCTACAATTGGCCCCCCATTTGTGCTTACCAAATTCAACCTCTACTCTGTTCTTGATAATTACCTTCTTCTCTTTTGAATTTCAGACTACTTCTTGTAAAACCACAGACCCTCTTTCACATTCTTCTGGTATTCTTGATATGAACAATAATAATGTACTTTAACAGAATGAATCATAAAGATTCATGCAAGAGTTATGTCATGGTTTTAATATTCGGTCACATATAGTCTGACAATTAGGGGTTTATTTGGAATAAAGGTACGACACTTGACACTTGTGTGATGCGGCAGCTGGGTTTTAATTAAGACAATGCGGAAGTATAGATTTGAGGATCTTAACATGTAAATAGAAATGGCATTTTAAGAATTGGCACACTTCCCTGCCCCTACAAAATGTTGACAAGTGTCCTCACTTGTCAGACTTGGCAGAAGGTATGGAACTGGATTAAGGCAGTAACGATACATTTATTGCAGTATTTGATATAACCAACGAAATCTATGCGCTAAAAATGGAAATAAATTTGAAAAGCTCATACATGTTAATTGATCATCACATGTGCCAGGAAAGGTTGGCAAGAGTGGAATGATGGTGTCGACGGTCGACATGCGTCAGCGCACTATCTCATTATTGAAAGCATAGAAATATGATGATGTGGAAGGTGGGTGGATGGAAGATTAAGAAATGAAATGGGTTGAAAAAGGAGAATGTAGAAAGTGAATGGATGTGAGACCTACAATAGACTGTTATAGTTTACAATTTTGTTACATGCTTTTAGCAGTTTATGCTTTGACATACTTTGACTATCAGCGAGACTTTTTGGTACTTTTGAGGATCGGTGGAATCCTGTGTTATATATTCAGCACCTGATTTTGTAATCAGGGTACTTTTGAGATGTTTATG